>CAUJRU010002077.1:0-95545 GCA_963277665.1 Viscum album
ATTTGACACTATGAATTGTTATTCAGATATCAAGAGGAGTTTCATGGAATTAATCTTAGCCATTAAAATGTTGAGTCACTACCTAAAACACCATGAGATCCACATGGTTTCTCAAAAAAACCTGATAAAATATATCCTTATTCATCCTATATTGATATGATGTCTATCATGGTGGAAAATTATTTTTTAGTAGTTTGACATATAATTTATTTCACATAACTTGGTGAAAGGTCATGCTTTAACGAATTTCTTCACTGAACACCCGCTTTCCGAAGAGATTCTATTAAACCCGGAATTTCCCGATGAATAAATATTCTCTATTCAAAGCGTCCCTTGAGTATGTGAAATATATTTTAATGGTGCATTCAGGATCCCAACAAGAAATAGAATGTAAGACCCAAAACTCAAAAAATTATTGTTAGGTATTGTGTTTATCTCCCTAGGGAAGAAAGTGTTTTTATACTCGTTCCTATTATTAGATGGTTGTACCAATAATGCGGTAGAATATAAGGCTCTTATTACAGGCCTAGAATTGGAACTCCAAATACTAGGGAACCACTTGGAGGTGATTGGTGACTAAAAGTTGGTAATAAATCAGATCAACGAAGATTATGCCATTAGAAAATAGGAGGTAATTCCCCTATTTGACTATGTGTGAGGGATAATGGAATAATTCCCCTAAGAGACAACAATAACTCATGCAGCACAATCAAATAATAACCAGAAAAATGTTTTGGAAAATGAAACTATTGCTTTTGGAAGATCCAAATCTGGACAAAATAGTCATTAGAATTTCCCACCACTGAATGGTCTCATCTTTTGTTTGGATCAAAACAGAATAGATCAATGAAAGTAGTCCCATCACGATTCCATGTGGTCCTACCATGGTCCAGATGACCCCCATCATGGAATACCTCCGAGATGGGGTGCTCCCACTAGAAAGAACTGTAAGAGAGTAAATTTGATAGAGAGAATCCAATTTCACTATATATAATGGAGGAAATAGCTAGAAATTCCTTTACAAATGGGGAATTTATGGATTCCTTCTCATATTTGTTGATAGAGAAGAGACTATAACTGTTATTGAAGACATACATATAACAGAATGTGGTGCCCATCAATCAGTGGATAGGATTTATGATCAAATAACAAGTCTTGGATAATTCTAAAATTCAATGAATTGAGATTATATAGAATTAATTATGAAATTTCATTCCTTCTAAGTGCATTCCAACTTCATCCATCAACCCCTAGAGATTCTACATACAACCAAATACTCATATCAATTTTCCAAATGGGTAATTGATATTGTTGGAACATATCCTCCAGTTACAACTAGGCTATTCATGTACATACTAACTACTACTGATTTCTTCTCTGAATAGTCTTAGGAAATACCCCTCAAAGAAGTCAAATCCAAAATCATTGTTAGCTTCCTCAAATATAATGTCATTGCCATATTTTGTGTCTGTAATAAAATATTGATAGAAAATGGAACAAATTTCTTCTCCACTAAAGTGAAAAAAGATATATTAGGAGTACAATATCAAATTCAACCATTCACCCTATTATCATCCATTAGAAAATGGACATATAGAGTAATTTGACAAGACCATATGAAGCATACTCCAGAAGATGGAGAATAAAGATAATAAATCGTGGTCTGACAAGATCTTACACACATTATGGGCTTATCGAAATACAACCCATACTACAACCCGAGAAACCCCATACTCATTAGTGTAAAAAACATAAGTAGTATTTCCCATTAATGTTTGGTTTCAATTTTTCCATATTGCCATTTTTTGAACAGCTATCTATAGGCGGTCCTGGTTGCACGGAGTGCGTCCCACATTGAAACGGTGAGAGTTTGAGGCGAGGTTTAAGTAACAAGCCGCTCTGGAAGTGGTGCAATAGCACGAACACACATGCACACGGGGCCTTACACACAGTCCCCCCCCCCACGGGCCTTGGCCCAACCTCACGCAGCGCAAGCCGCGAACTTATACACAGGCCCGCACGTGACCTGGGTAACCTATGCTCGGCCCACCCTGAGCCTCTGGTCTGGCTGACTCTCAACATGCGCACATGCACCTGGGGAACCCGATGGCGGTACCTTGGGTCCCTAGGGGGTCTCAGTTGTGGCCTTGAGGGCTTGTCCCATAAGGGATGCCCTTGGCTTGGCCGGGTCCCACATAAATTTTTAAAAAAATTTAGTTTTATAATATACTTAGCTCTAATTAGGGTGAAATATAAATATTGGTAGGAATTGAGTAAAAACAAATAGTTTTAACATAAAATCTTAAAACCAATTTCTAGTTTAGATAAAATATTTTATCTCTTGATCTAAATTTTTAAAAGATATACCTTTTGTATAACACTATTAAAATCATTAGTATTTTTAAAATACTCCACTATTTGTTTTATAAAATTCTATTAAAGACCAATAGTTTCCCAAAAATTACATAGTTGATGAGATCAAAAGACATAATTATTACAAATTCCCTCTAAACATATTTTTCACAAAAAGAAAACCAAGTTTTCAACTACCTAGGTATCCATCAGGATTTTGTAAAAATGAGGAGATTTACTTCTATGAATACTCTTTTTATTTTAACACGAAGAATCTTTTATGAAAGAATGCTTTAAGAATATCATAAAGTTATGAGGGAAATAAAAACCGAGTTCTCTTTTAAAGTAAACTTTATTAATGGAAACACAATGGTCGTTTTGAAAACCCAACAGATATATAAATATAATGGTCATAACTCAATGAACTAATATAAATACAGGGGTGTGGGGTACTTCTTAAAACATAACACTTGAACAGGATGGATGGCTCTCCTCATACCATTGGCGTTGAGCATGTGTGTCGTGGCATTGGCTGTTATACTTTTCACGCAGATGGACTTTGAAGATGAGGATTATCCGATTGCTTGAGTTGTGGTTCTTTGTAGTCTTTTTGTGGTCGTGTTTGGTCTTGTGCATGGTATTTTCAACTAGTTGGGTCTCGTTGCAAAGTAATGTTTTAATATATATTAGTTTACCTTATTCTCCATGTTTTATTTCATTTCCAATTCCTTATTAGAAAAACGAATAAAACAAGAGACTTCATTAAAGGCATAACACTTCTTACTTAAACCAGTTCATAAAACCTGGGGCGTCACATTATCCCCCCCTTTAGAAAATATCATCCTCTCAATTTACTTCACAACACTACAAGGTTCAGAAACATTCCTACCACCTCCACCAACGAATAGGGTCAACAGGTGCATTTAGATGGATCCCTGTAGTGAAGCTCACCTCTTCCAACTCCCTAATCCACATACACCTAAGAGAGGAGGGGTTGCACTTATGTTCCGGGCCTTCAGGCCTCCAAAGGGAAGCTCGAACAGTACAAAGTTCTGAAATGTCTTTGCAGACCAATGTATGAATAACTTGCCGAATTATGTCTCTGTCGAGGATATCGAATCCATAGATATGGTGAAACAGGCTGAAGCTATGAAGTTAGAGCATATAAGCTGCATAAAGATTTCCCTCTAACGCAGCCTCCTGGAATTTCACTCTGGCCATGAAGTTTCAGCCTAGGGTGAAACAAATAAAGAGCCCTTCGTGGTAACTTCCTCGTCGTTCACGTCCGGCTAGCTGAGCAGAGCCAATGCGGTAATAGATGGAGGAATTCCCCTGGCAGGTGCGGAGAATCCCCGGACCGTTTGTTATCTCCAACCATTGCTTGCACGTTCTTCACAAATTTGCGAAGGGGTCATACACGTCCTCACACGTTTTCATCACAATGATTTCCATAATCTCGGTGGGAAGAGATAACAGGTGGGATTGTCCTTCCATCTGAAAGTTTTCAGACAGGAGTTCCATTACTTGAAAATCATACAAGGACAAATACAAAGTAAGGACAAGGAAAGGGGAAAGAAAACATTTCAATAAAAATACGTTTATTATTATTAGTTCTTGAGTTTCCCTTACTCATTGACTAAACGAACTCCACACAGAGAGGCAAAACTCCCTAACTCCTCGAACCAAACACAGCCCGAGCATTCAGGAAAAAACTCATGAGGACAATTATGACGTCTTATGAGTCTAGAATGGGGGGCATGAAGTTGAGAGACATCTTCATACACTTGTCGTTTGTAAGAAAAATGGGTGGACTCGTCTTCTAACATTATGAAGTCCAACAACTGACCCCAGAAGCCATAGTTTAAAATCTGACAAAGGTATCCCGCTCGGAGGTCTTCGTTAGCAGCAGCTTCTTGAAAAGGGTTATCAAGCATAGTGCCAAAGCTATCACCCACCGTGAAAATCCGGAAAAGTCCCTCGTAGTACCTTCCTCAATGTACATAGGAGGGAAACTGGGTTATTATCATAATGAGGTAATCTATTCCTACCCCTTGGTGTAGCTGGAGCACCCGCGGTGAATTGGATACATCGTAAAGGTATTTGCATGTCATACAGATATGGGCATAGTTTAGAAAGTCCTCACGGCTTGCTAAAGACACAATGGTCTCTAGGGTCTCTGTGGGGAGAGATAAGAGATTTGTGCCTTTGTTTTCCATCTAAAATTTAAGAAAACCAGTTTTTAATAAAATTGAAATACATATACATATATATTTTTGTTTCAGTTTCTAGCTTTCCAGAGTTATCCAAACCGAACCTCTGATACCAACTGTAGAGACCCCGACCCTAGAAAACCATAGGATTCGGTGCCTTCTGAACATGATGTGTTATCTTAAAATAAAATACACTTTGTTAACCACACATCATTTCCCATACAGAGGATCGTGTGCGGTTCGGGTTCTGGGAAACATGCAACTTCTGAAACAATTCATCTTTCAAAAGCTGATACCTGAAAATTTTAAATCAAAACGTAGTGTGACCATTGAAATACTCAGTAAGGGGGTTTTAAAAAGAATTTAAAACACTGTAACATTTGAAAACATTCTTTTAAAATAATTTGAACATTTACTAAGAAAGATTGTAACACACAAAACATAACAATGATTAATCAAGGTTTTCAAGAAAAACATGAAACGAATATGTCAATTCTTGAAGGAGTGATAATGGTTCTTATGAACAAGTACCGCATAAATTTAAAAAGTTAAAAGAAATGCATAATCAGAGTTGCGCACAAGGAAACAACTTATATTTTTATATACATAAATCATGGTCCAACTTATACCAATGAAATATGAACTTTATGAGAGCGTAAGGGAAATGGTCGTAAAATGATAGGTACATTATCTTGAAGAAAACTTGTTACATAACTTGGATTATGTGGCATCAACATTTAACATAGACAATAATGAACATATCACCATGGTCCATCCCCAAGGTGTCATTGAATTTGTAATCTCTAGTGGTTACATCATTACCCAATGCAATGGGGCGCTATCAGGGCGCACCCTTAGAATTTTCCTTTGTTATTATGTGAGCCACATCGTTCATAATCTATTTTATCAACTTGTATATTCAAGATGTCCCATACCACCTTGAATATCTCATTCATTTTCACTTTACCCATGGTGTCCCATACCACTATGGGTAATCTGATTCCTTAGTTCATTTAGGGATATGTCATTTGTATGAATTTTGTACAATAATAATAAGAGTAATGAGTCACCACACCCCCTTTTTTTATACATGAAATGATAGATGATATTTGCAAAATATGTTGACAACTAACAAAGGCATACATAGTTTCATAAAACACTCTTTTTACAAAAGCTCATTATAAAAGCATATAAAACGATAATAAATGATGAATATTTCAATGGAAGCTTAATTCTTAAAGAAGATCTTGCAATCAAATACGGTGATAAAAGCCCCTAAATATGGTAAAACATAACCTGATTAATCTGTACATTCACCGAAATTGTAAAAAGGGGTTTTATACTAAAATAAATAAGGCCGGTGAAATCCCTTGAATTCTAAAAGACTTTTAATTCTTTTTAGTTAAGGAATATAGTCATTAAGAGGGTTTGATATTAATGAAATTATAAATACATAAATATGTAACAACTTAGATTAAAACAATTATGCTAATGGCCTAGACTGCATCCCAAATATCATTTGAAAATAAGCATTCATCCCCTAAAAGAATATCTATCTCGTTTTGATGAATATATAAACATGTAGAAATACATATATATATATATATATAAAGATTTCATGAAAAGGTATATGTTAAGTGTCGGGTACAAATACAACCTTAAAATATATATATTATCTTAGCATATCCTCCGAATGATCTCGGGTGCCTTAACCCGAAAGGGGTTGGTGTCTATGAGTACACATATTTATGTATATACAAAAAGGTATATATATATACTATATATTGAAATATAAGTATCGGGTTTATTCAAATATATTCATATAGTTTTTTTGTAAAAACTGAATCACAACACAACATGGTTATATTTAACTCTTCCTATAACGTAAATACAAACACCCTTGAGGGTATTACAAACCGAAGGGTTTGATTTGCATAAACTTATACATAAACTACATGTATGTATATATATATACCGCATACATGCTGGTATGGTTTTCTCCCAAAAAAGTGAGGAACTCTTTCACATGAAATCTTCGGGAAATAGGTAGGCGAAAGCAGAAACATTTTTTTTCTCTCTTGTTGAAGGTAAAAAGAACCTGAGGGTTATATATTTACGCATATATATATATATATACAAGTATAAACAATATAAAATGTATCCATCTGATGCGTATAATGAGGGTCCTTGTAGGAAGTCAAGAAATGCAGAACCCTTACATATGCTTGAGGAGGAAGCTCGGTGCTGGCTGCTGGGTGTCTGTGGAAAAGAAGGAGGAGGAAGAGCCATGCGGTTCCAAGGGTGGAAGGGTTTAAGTAGAGGATGTTGTGAAACCAAGTGGCTCGGCCCATGGAATAGCCCGGTGTGGAGAAGACGGAGCTACATGGCCCTAGCAGGTGGCAGTGTGCGAGGGTAAAAGGAGCAGTGCAAAGGGAGGTGGTGTCCTTGGGAACCAGTGCTGGAGATCGCGGCGTGAGGTAGGGGACGATGCAGAGAGCTTGGCATGAAAAAAAAACGGACGGCGCCGATTAGTTCCTGGTGTGATCGAACAGCTGGGGCGCGGAAGATGTGATGATCGTTTAAAAAAAACCGAGGGTCGGGATCATGTCTCAGGAGGGATCGGGCGGCTACGGAGGCGTGGGGGAGGGTCGCATGTTTTAAAAAGGCTGGACGACTGAGATCGACATGGAAGTTGATCGGGCGGTCCTGGTTGCGCGGAGTGCATCCCACATCGAAACAGTGACAGTTTGAGGCGAGGTTTAAGTAACAAGCCGCTCAGGAAGTGGTGAAATAGCACGAACACACACGCACATGGGGCCTTACACACGGGTCCCCCCCCCCCGCGCGGGCCTTGGCCCAACCTCACGCAGCACGAGCCGCGACCTTATACACGGGCCCGGACGCGACCTGGGTAACCTATGCACGACCCACCCCGAGCCTCTAGTCTGGCTGACTCTCTACATGCACACGCGCACCTGGGGAACCCGATGGCGGTACCTTGGGTCCCTAGGGGGTCTCGGCCGTGGCCTTGAGGGCTTGTCCCATTAGGGATGCCCTTGGCTTGGCCGGGTCCCACATAAATTTTTATAAAAATTTAGTTTTATTATATACTTAGCTCAAATTAGGGTGAAATATAAATATTTGTAGGAATTGAGTAAAAACAAATAGTTTTAACTTAAAATCTTAAAACCAATTTCTAGTTTAGATAAAATATTTTAACTCTTGATCTAAATTTTTAAAAGATATACCTTTTGTATAATACTATTAAAATCCTTAGTATTTTTAAAATACTCCACTATTTGTTTTATAAAATTCTTTTAAAGACCAATAGTTTCCCAAAAATTACATAGTTGATGAGATCAAAAGACATAATTATTACAAATGCCCTCTAAGCATATTTTTCACAAAAAGAAAACCAAGTTTTCAACTACCTAGGTATCCATCTGGATTTTGTAAAAATGAGGAGATTTACTTCTATGAATACTCTTTTTATTTTAACACGAAGAATATTTTATGAAAGAATGCTTTAAGAATATCATAAAGTTATGAGGGAAATAAAAACCGAGTTCTCTTTTAAAGTAAACATTAGTAATAGAAACACAGCGGTCGTTTTGAAAACCCAACGGATATATAAATATAACGGTCATAACTCAAAGAACTAATATAAATACAGGGGTGTGGGGTACTTCTTAAAACAGAACACTTGAACAGGAAGGATGGCTCTCCTCATACCATTGGCTTTGAGCATGTGTGTCGTGGCCCTGGCTGTTATACTTTTCACGCTGATGGACTCTGAAGATGAGGATTATCCGATTGCTCGAGTTGTGTTTCTTTGTAGTCTTGCAGTGGCCGTGTTAGGTCTTGTGCATGGTATTTTCAACTAGTTGGGTCTCATTGCAATGTAATGTTTTAATATATATCAGTTTACCGAATTCTCTATGTTTTATTTCATTTCTAATTCCTTATTAGAAAAACGAATAAAACAAGAGACATCATTAAAGGCAGAAAACTTCTTACTTAAACCAGTTCATAAAACCTGGTGCGTCACAGTCCCATAGTATGAAATAATTCCCCCCAAAAGGGTGTGATGATCCTAACCTCCCATCCTCTCGAGCAATGTGAGTTCTCAAGCAACATAGGTCTGAATACCTAATGGGAACCTGCATTTAGAAAGTAGGTACACATGGATACAGAACCATTTGGAGTTTCTAGATCAATGAAAAAACCTATTAGAAACCATTTTTAAATAGTTTTTCATAACCCAAACCGACGTTCATATGGGAAATAACAAATGGTGAATATGAATTGAATGACTTAATTCGAGTATCTCTTTCTCATGATAAAAGGGACGTACTGACTAGTCTCCATAAGTCCATTCCATTTCCCTAATGAAGACCATATTTTGGAAAGAAACTGGGTTTTGGTGTTTTTAGTAGTTTTTATAGTATTTTTTTTGGTTTTTAAGGATTTTATCATGTTTAGTGTTCTTAGTATTTTTGGGGGTTTTATGTCTTTTAAGTGTTTTTAGGGTTTTCAGGTATTCTTATGTGTTTCTAGATTTGTTAGGGTTTTTAGGTTATTAGAAATTTATATATATATTTTTTTAATTTTTATGATTTTTAAGTGTCTTATTGATTTTTAAGGTTTTTTTGGGGTTTTAGGGAATTTTTTATTTTTTTATTTTATAGGGGTTTTTTTGAGTTTTATATGGTTTTTTATGATTTTATATATTTTTATTATTTTAATGTTTTAAAGGGTTTTTAGTGTTTTAGTGGTCTTTGGGTTTTTATGGATTTTATGGTTTTTATGATTTTTAGTGGTTTTATGGTTCTTAGGGTTTTTTAGTGTTTTTTTATTTTTTGGGTTTTAAGTTTTTTTTCAGTTTTTAAGGTTTTCTTAGAGATTTTAATTGTTTTAATTGGTTTTGTATGGAAATGTTTCGATTTCATTGGAATATTAATGGTTTTTGGAATTTTTATGGATTCTGTTGGTTTTTAGGGTTTTTAAGGATTTTATGTTTTAGGGGGTACTATTTCTTGTGTTTTTTAGGGTTTATAATTTTTTTTCAGTTTTTTTTTTGTTTTATGGATTTAATTTATTTTTAGTGTTCTTGTGTGTTTTTATGGTTTTTTGGGATTTAAAATGTTTTGGAGGTTTTTTATGGATTATGGGGCATTTTAGTTATTTTTGGTTTTTTTAATTTTAGAGTTTTTATCCGTTTTATTGGTTTTAAGTGATTTTCAGTTGTTAGGTTTTTCTTATGGGTTTTTTTGGGTTTTATGGGGTTTTACATTTTTAGGTCTTTTTATGGTTTTTTTATTTTTATGTTTTTAAGTATTTTTAGGGTTTTAGTGTTTTTAGTGTTTTCTGGGTTTTTTCTGTACTTTCTGGATATTCTATATTTTTTTTTGTTTTTTGTTGATCTAATGGGTTTGTAGAATCTCTAAACCTATTTAGGGGTTTTAAATATTTTTAGATCTTTTATTTTTTTGGGTTTTCATGGATATTATTAGATTTTTAGGGGTTTTAGATGGTTTTATGGTTTTTATGGGGTATTAGGGTCTTTTTATCATTTTTAGTTTTTTTAGCATTTTTTAGATTTTGATGGTGTTTAGGTTGTTTTATGGTTTTAAGGATTTATTAATGGATTTCATAGTTTTAAGGATTTTAAAATTTATAGAGGACTAATGGTTTTTAGGTTTTTATGGGTTTTATGGCATTTTAGGATTTTTAGGGTTTTTATGGTTTTAAGGGTTTTAGGGTTTTAGGTGATTTTAGGGTTTTTAGCATTTTATTGTTTTATAGGGGTTTTAAGTGTTTTTATATTTTTATGGTTTTCATAGGGGGATTCGAGGTTTTTTGGTGTTTTTTCTATTTTAAGGTATTTTTAGTGTTGTTTATATTTTTATAGTTTTTAGGAATTTAGTAATTTTAAGGGTTGTTAGGAATTTTTAGGGGTTCTAGGGTTTTAGGGTTTTTATGGTTTTTAAGGGAAGAAGAGGTGTAGGACAAGGCTATTCCTGATCCTCCCAAATTTTATTAGAAACAAGACACCAAAAGAGACACTGCAGACCGGGGAGGGTCAAGGTCCATCGACCTCAACCAAAAAGACAATCCCCAAAAAGAAAACAAAGAAAGGAAAAGACACAAAAGACCAGACACAATAGTAGCCTCAGTACCTCCTTATCCAACTCCAGCATTCAGCAGCTCCATATCCCCTACCAAGTAGCAAAAAACACACAAAAGCCAAACAAGGCATACATCCAAAAACATCACCAGCAGCACCTCCCAGTCAAACAGCAACCCACATCTCACAGCACATATGCCATCATCCATCACCTTCCACATCAGCATCCTCTTCAACACATTCCAGGGCCAGGGTAATCCTCCCAGCCAAGCAGTAAACAGTATCTGGTAGTATAAGTACAAGCATCCAGTATTACCAATTAAGACATCTCCCAGCAGGTCATTGCTCATATTCCAACAACCAACATCACCTAATCAACCATAACCATCAGTATCCTCACAATACATCCAATCATGCATCCAGCATCCCAGATTCCAAAGGCCATCACACATCCTACCTGTCAGATAGAAAGTAGCACTTGACTAACACCTAGAAGTAGAAAAACAAGACCACTAGCTTCTGTGCCTCAAACCATACCACATCACCCAAACCACCTTATTCAGACCCAAAACCAAGTAGCCCCTCACCACCAAACCAGCATCCAACACCATCAGCAACTCACATCCACAACCACTACGACCAAAGCACCAGCAAACAAAAAACCCAAAAACAGGCAGGAACCAAAGAAAAGGTTAAATACTAGCAATGCAGTTCGATGAAAACCATATTTATAGTTTTTAATGGTTTTATGGTTTTTTATTTTTTTGGGGGTTTTATGGTTTTTGGGGTTTTCATAGTTTTTAGGGGTATTGGGGTTATTTATGTTTTCTATTTCTGTCATATTTATTTTTTTTACTGTTTTTATGATTTTTTATTTTGTTTTTAAGATTTTCTAAGGTATTTATGGTTTTTTTGGGTTCTACATTTTAGTAATTTGTATAGTTTTTTTAGGATTTAATAGTTTTTCTGGGTTTTTGGGATTTTGAGATTTTATGGGTTTTAGGGTTTTTTGGGACTTCATTATTTTTCAGGAATTTAGTTTTTTTGAGTTTTTAGGGTGTATGTTTTTTATTAATTTTTAACATTTTTATGTGTTTTAAGGTTTTTAGAGTTTTAGTTGGGTTTTTTGGATTTTTAGGGTCTTTTAGGTTTTCTATTGTTTTCAGGGATTTCATGGTTTTTAGGTGTTTTAGTTTTTTTAGGGTTTTAAGAGTTTCTAGGTTTTTAGGGGTTTTAAGTATTTTTAGTTTTCTTACATTTTCTTAGGGGTTTTCAGGGGTTTTAGTGTTTTTTAAAATTTTAGGGTTTTTTTGGTTTTTTGGATATTAATGATTTTTAGGGGTTTGAAGGATTTTGATGGATTTTATAGTTTTTTATGTTTTTTTTGGGTTTTAGTGTTTTATATGGGTTTTTAATTTTTTTTCGAGTTTTTTAGGATTTTTAATGTTTTCAGTGTTTTTATAAATTTTCAGGTTTTAAAGGTTTTTTAGAGTTTTTTGGTTTTAGTGTTTTTATGTTGTTTAAGGGTTTTCAAGGCTTTTTGAGGGGTTTTTTTTGGTTTTATAGGGTTTTAGAGTTTTCACCATTTTTAGGTTTTTAGAGGTATTAAGTGTTTTTATGTTTCTATGGTTTTTATAGGGTTTTTTAGTGTTCGTAGGGTTTTTTATTTTTTCTAGGGATTTTAGGTGTTTTTAATGATTTTATAGATTTTTTAGGTTTTTATGGATTTTTAGTGTTTTAATGATTTAAAGGTTTTTATGTTTTATACTATTTTCTAACGTTTTTAGGTGTTTAAATGGTTTTGATAATTTTTTGTGTTTGGGGTTTTTATGGGTTTTTAGGGTTTTTATGGATTTTAGGAGTTTTATGGTTGGTATGATTTTTAGGATTTTTATGATTTTTTGGGTTTGTAGAATATTGTAATTTTTAAATGGTGGTATGTGTTTTTAGATTTTTAATGTTTTATTAGGGCTTTATGGTTTTAGGGTCTTTACGTTTTTAGGATTTTCAGTATTTTTTAGGATTTTATGGGTTTTTAAGGATTTTTTTTTGCGTTTTAGGGATTTTAGGGATTTAGAATTTTTATGTTTTTATAGGTTTTAATTGTTTTAGGATTTGAATTTTTTCAATTGGATTTTTAGTATTTTTATTATTTTTTATGTTTATAGGAATTTTAGGGTTTTTTGGATTTTTATTGGTTTTTTAGGTTTTTTAGGAATTTTGAGTGTTTTTTGGGTCTATGGGGGCTTTGCATTTTTTTAATATAGGGGTTTTGTTAAATTTTTAGGGGTTTTAAGGTTTTTAGTGGTTTTAAAATTATTAGGGGATTAATGGGTTTTATTGTTTTTCGTGACTTTAGGGTTTTTATGGCCTTTTGAGTTTTAAAATATTTTGGGGTTTTATGTTTTTTATTTATTTTTGGGGTTCTTAGGGTTTTTAAGGTTCTTAGAATTTTTTATGTTTTTTAGTGGTTTAAGTGTTTTTAGGTTTTTAAGATTTTCTTGTGGTTTTTCAGAGGTTTAGGGGTTTTAACATTTTTTCGGCATTTTTGGGATTTTTTGTATTTTTATTGATTTTTACGGTTTTTACATTTTTTAAAAGTGTTATGGTTTTTACAGATTTTAGGGTTTATATGTTTTTTAGGGTTTTTGTTTTTGTTTTTGATTTTTTAGGTATTTTTATGGATTTTTAGAGTTTTTTACATTTTCAGGGGGTTTTACATGTTTTCATAGTTTTTAGTGGTTTTTTAGGATTTTATTGGTTTTTTGGGTTTTTAGGGATTTTAGGGGATTTATGGTTTTTAAGGATTTAATATTTTTTTATTGGTTTTAGGGTTTTTAGATATTTTTAGGTTTTTAGGGGAGATAAGTGTTTTTAGGGTTTTAGGGTTTTCTTTGGTGTTTTCATGGGTTTTTTGGTTTATAAAAGTTTTAGGGGGTTTAGGGATTCTTTAGTCTTTTTAGAGTTTTTTTTGTGTTTTTTTGAGATTTTAATTGTCTTTTAAGTATTTAGGAGTTTTATTATTTTTGTTCATTAGGGTGTTTTTCTAATTTTTTAGGGTTTAATGGTATTTTAGATCTTTTAAAATTTCAAGGGTATAAAAGGGTATTTTGTTTTTTTAGTGGTTTTTAGTTTCCTTATAAGTTTTTAGGTGTTTTAGGGATTTTACGGGGTTTTATTGGTTTTTGGGTTATGAGGGGTTTTGGTGTTCTATAGGGCTATAATATTTTTTACCTTATTAGCGGTTTATATATTTTTAGGTTTTTAAGGTTTTCTTATTTTATTTAGGGAGTTTACTGCATTTTTATGTTTTTAGGGATTTTAGGGATTTTTTATGATATTTATGGGTTTTTAAGGTATTTAGTGATTTTTAGGGTTTGGAGGGGTTTTTTTGTTTCATTGAGTATTTAGGGTTTTTTGAGTATTTAAGGTTTTTAATGTTTTTAGAGTTATTAACCATTTTTAGGGGATTAAATGGTTTTTTATTGTTTCTAGTTGGGTTTTAGGGTTATTATGGGGTTTTATGGTTTTTAATGTTTTAGGAGTTTTATAGATTTTAGAGATTGTAGTGATTTAATGGGTTTTTAGTGTTTTTATCATTTTTATGTTTTTATGGGTTTTATGTTTTTTTTAATTTTTTCATCGGGTTTTCTACGTATTTTTGGGTTTTTATAATTTAGGGATTCTAGATCATTTTCAGCATTTTATGGGTTTTTGAAATTTTTATGGATTTTGGGACTTTTAATTGTTTTTTGGGTTTTTCTTATATTTTCCCTTTTCAGAGGTTTTTTAGTTCTTAGTGGTTGTATTGTTTTTTACATCTTTCCAAAAAATTTAGGTGTTTAAATATTTTATATAGTTTTTAGAGTTTTAGGATTTTTATGGGGTTCTAAGGAATTAATAGGTTTTGGGTGTTTTTTTGGTATACATGTTTTTTAGGGATTTAATAGTTTTTATAAATTTTTATGTTTTAATGGGTTTTAAGTGTTTTTTGGTTTCTTAGGTTTTCTTAGTGGTTTTAAGGGGTTTTATGTTTTATGGATTTTTTGGTATTTTGTAAAATTTCGATGGTTTCCTCGGTTTTTAGACATTTTGAGGGTTTTAAGAGTTCTTACGGTATTTTTATTTCAGTGTTTTTTTTTTGTTTTTAGTGTTTTTGATATTTTTGTAGTTTTTAAAATTTCTTGAGATTTTAAGGTTTTTTAGATTTTTTTGTGGTTTTTTAGGGTTGTTATGGTTTTTTAGTGCTTTTAATTTTTTTAGATATTTATATGTTGTTTTGGGTATCTACGTTTTTTAGATTATTTTAGGTTTTTAGGGGTTTTAAGTGTTTTTAGGTTTCTTATGTTTTGATAGGATTTTTTTTTAAAAATTAATGTTTATACATTTTTGAGGAATTTAGAGAATTTTTAGGATTTTTATGGTTTTTATGGATTTAGGTATTTTGAGATCTTTTAGGGTATTATTGGGATTTTATGGAGTTTTTTTGGATTTTTATGGTTTTTATGCTATTTAGGGATTTTTAGTGTCTTTTGGGTTTTAATGGGTTTTTTTGTTATTAATATTTTTTAGTTTTTTTTTTATTTTTTGTGGGTTTTTTGGTTTCTTAGATTTTTTTTTAAAATTTTTTTTGAGGTTTTTAGGGTTTTTAGATATTTTAGTGGTACTTAGGGTTTTTATGTGTGTTTAGTGTTTTTATGATTTTTAGGGTTTTTTTTGTTTTTGTGGGGTATTTTTAGTTTTTTAAGGCTTTCAGTGTTTTTCGGTCTTTAGTAGTATTTAGTGTTTTTAAGTCTATAATGATTTCTTGGGGGTTTTAAAGAATTTTAGTGTTTTTTACATTTTAGGGAATTTTAGTGCTTTTTAGGATTTTTAGGGTTTTTAGGGATTTTTTGGGTTTTAGGGTATTTAGGGTTTTTAATGTTTTCTGGGTTTTTTAGTTTTTTTAGGGGTTTTATGGTTTTTGAGGATTTTAATGTTTTGGGGGGTTTTAAATATTTTGTATAGTTTTTGGTGGTTTCTTTGGTTATTATTGAATTTTAGGGGTTATAATGGTTTTAGGTGTTTTATGGGTTTTTTTGGGTTTTAGGGATTTTATGATTTCTAGAAGGTTTTAGGGTTTTTAGGGTGTTATACATTTTTAGGTTTTTATGATTTTCTAATGGTTTTTTATGTTTTTAGGGTTTCTATGTTTTTATGAATTTTATGGTATTTTAGGATTTTTTTTGATTTTTTAGTGTTCAGAGCGATTTTTAAGGGTTCTTTAGTTTTTTTCATTTCTTATGGTTTTTGGTAGTTTTAGGGGGTTTTTGGAGTTTTTCAGGGGTTTTGAATTTTTTAAATGTTATTTGGGATTTAAAAGGTTTTTTGAGTTTTTAACTATTTTTTAGGATATTTATTAGTTTTTAAGGTTTTTATGGGATTTTATGGTTTTTAGAGGGTTTTATGGTTTATATGGGTATTATGGTTTTTAGGGATTTTAGGGTTTTTGAGGGTTTCTTTTGGTTTTTAAAAGTTTTTAGGAGTTTTAGAGGATTTTAGTTTTTTTAGGTTTTTAATGTTTTCTTAGGGGTTTTCACAGTTTTTAGGATTTTTATAAGTTTTATGGTTTTTAAGGGATTTTGTAGAGTTTTAGGGGTTTTATGGTTTTTTGTACAGTTTTTGGGGTATTTAGTGTTTTTTTATTTTTATAGGGTTTTAAAGGTGTCTGAAATATTTAAAATATTTTTACAGGTTTGAAGTTTTTTAGTGTTTTTAGTGGGTTTTTAGGGTTTTTTTATGTTTATGGATTTTTTCGGGTTTTAGGGTATTTATGGTCCATAAGGTTTTTTCGGTTGTTAGGGTTATTAGTGTTCTTAGGTGTTTAGGCCATTTAAGTGTTTTATGTTTTTTAATTTTTTTTCTTAGGGGTTTTCATGTTTTAGTGGTTTTACGGGGTCTATTGAGTTTTTTAGGGTTTTATGGGGTTTTAGAGTTTTTAGCTTTTTAGATATTTAAAGTGTTTTTAGAGTTCGTAGTTTTTTTTGGGTTTATATAGGTTTCATGTAATTAGTATATCATTAGGGGTTTTATGATTTTTTTTGTTTTAGGGTTTTTTAGGGGTTTAAATGTTTTTTTAGCATTTTCTTTGTTTTATGGGTTTTAAGTGTTTTATGTTTTCTTAGGTTTTTTGTTAGTTTTTAGGATGTTTTTTTTTGTTTTATATAATTTATGAAATTTTATGATTTTTCTGGTTTCTTGTGTTTTTATGAATTTGAAGGGTTGTTTCAAGTTTTATGAGTTTTTTGATTTTCGGGTTTTTAGAGTTTTTAGGGTTTTAACGGTCATTAGAGTTTTTTAATGTTTTTATGGCTTTAAATGGGTTTTAGTGTTTTTAGTGTTTTTTATGTTTGTTATGGGTTTTTTAGTGTTTTTATGGTTTTATAGATTTTATGGTTTTTTGGGTTTTTTGGTTTTCTAAAGTTTTTAGTGTTTTCGGTTTTTATGGGGTTTATGTTTTTTTTATTTTTACGGTGTTCATAAAGATATTAATCATTTTTTGTGTTTTTAGGGAATTATTAGGATTTTTTTGGTTTTTATGATTTTTTGGGATTTTGAGGGTTTTTAAATTTTTTAGGGTTTAAAACTATTTATAGATTTGTTAACTTTTTTAAGGTTTTGTCGTTTTTTTAGAGTTTTTAGGGTTTTTAAGGTTTTTATGGGTTTTTGGGTTTTCATAGTTTTTGGTTTTTTTATAGTTTTAGGGGTTTTAGAATTTTATTGGGTTTTTACAATTTTAGGTTTTAGGGGTTTATAGAGTTTTTAGGGTTTTAAGGTCATCTTTGGAATTTTTAGGGTTTTTAGGGGTTTTAGATTTATGTATATTTAGGGGATTTTAATGATATTTATCGGTTTTTAGGGAATTTAATTATTTTGAGGGGTTTTAGGGTTTTTAGGTGTTTTGGTTTGGTTTTTTAGGTTCCTCAGAGATTTTAAAGGATTTTATGGTTATTTAGAGTTTTTAAAAAAATTAGGGGTTTAAAGTGTTTCAGAGTTTTTAGTATATTTTATATTTTTTATTTTTTATGGTTTTTATGGTTTTTAAGGGTTTGGTGTTTTTATGTGTTTTAGCATTTTTTAGGGGTTTGATGTTTTTTCAGTTTTTTAAATTTGTCTTAATGGTTCTAAGGGTATTTAGAGGTTTTAAATTCTTTTGGGATTTTTAAGGATGTTTTAGGGTTTTTATATGTTTTTAGGGGTTTTAACGATTTTGATGGTTTCTAGGGGTTTTTAGGTTTTTAGGGATTTATTGGTTATTTGTATTTTTATGGATTTTTTACCTTTTAGGATTATTTTGTTTTAATAGTTTTCAATATTTTTGTGATTTTAATTGGGTTTTAGAGTTTTTAGTGTATTTTTAATAGTTTAAATGGTTTTAGGGTTTTAATGATATTTTTGGTTTTTAAGGTTTTTTTGTGTTTAGGGATTTTTAGGAATTTTTATGGGTTTTTTGGTTGTTAATGGATTTTGAGGGGGTTTTTTTGGTTTTTTTTTGTTTTTTTTGTTTCTGGGGTTTTTTAGTTCTTTATGGGTTTTAAATATTTTTCTTTTTTTAAGGATTTTAGGTTATTAGTGAGGTTTTAGAGTAATCATTAGTTTTTATGGTTTTTATGGGGTTTTACAATTTTTAAGTTTTTTAGGATTTTTTATGTTTTTGGGGGTTTCGGTGTTTTTGGGTTTTTAGAATTTTATAAGGTTATTAGTGTTATTAAGTGTATTTATGGTTTTAATGTTTTCATTAGGGTTTTTACGGTTTTTTATTTTTTAATGTTTTTAATAACTTTTTAATATTTTTATGGTTTTTAGAGGTTTTAGGGATTTTGATTGTTTATATGGTTTTTTATGTTTTTTAGGATATTTTTGAGTTTTTCATAGGTTTTTAAGGTTGTTTATTATGGTTAACATTTTTTAGGGATTAAAGTATTTTTTTTGAGTTTTTAGTTGGTTTTTGGGTTTTTATGGGACTTTTGGGGTTTTATGGATTTTACGAGTTATTATGGTTTTTTGGGTTTTTAGTATTTTTTTATGGTTTTTACGAGTTTTTAGGTTATTTAATGTTTTTAAGTGTTTTTAGATTTTTAATGCTTTCTGAAGGGTTTTTATGATTTTTACGTTTTTTACATTTTTATGGATCTTAAGGATTTTATAGGACTTCTTTTTGGATTTATGGGTATTAGGGATTTTGGGAGTTTTTGGGTTTTTGAATTTTTTATTGTTTTTTTTGGGTTTTTATGGGTTTTTAGAGTTTTTAGATGTTTTAAGGGGGTATTAATGATTTTAGTGGTTTAATAGTTTATTTAGAGTTTCCTATGGTTTTTTGGGATTTTAATATTTTTTAGGGGGTTTTAAGGTTTTTAGGGTTTTTTTTTGTTTTTAGAGGTTTTTAGGGGTTTTTAGGGTTATTAGCATTTTTATGTTTTTTTTTGTGATTTTAGATGTTTTTTATGGTTTTATTAGGATTTTTTAGGGTTTTAGGGGTTTTTATGTTTTAGGAATTTTCAGTGTATTTTATGAATATTTTCAGGTTTTTAGGGAATCAAAGGTTTTTATAGTTTTTAGGTGTTTTAGAGGGTCTTTTGGGGTTTTAGAGGGTTTAAGGTATTTTAATGTTTTTAATGTTTTTAGGGGTTTAAAGTGTTTTTAGTGGTTTTAAAATTTTTAGGGTTTATGGGGTTTTAGGGTTTTTTGAAGGGTTTTTAGAGTTTTTTATGATTTTTATAATTTCTTAGGTTTTAAGGGTTTGAAGTGCTTTTTCAGGTTTTTAAGGTTTTATTACGGTTTTATAGGGTATTTAATGTTTTTACCATTTTATGGATTTTTAAGATTTTTTAGGGTTTTGCGATTTTTTATGGACAGTTTGGGGTTTTCGGGGTTTTATGGTTCTTAAGGATTATTTGGTTTTTTACGGTTTTAGGGGTTTTCTGAGAATTTTAGGGTTTTAAAGGTTTTTTTAGATTTATTAACGTTTAAGGGGTTAAATTTTTTTAAAATATTTTAGTGGTTTTTAGAATTTTTATGGGATTTTAAGGTTCTTATTTTTTATGGGTTTTCTAGTTTTTTGTGTTTTTTGGGTTTTTAAAAGGTGTTAATTTTTTTTGGTTTTTATGTATTAATTTGTGATTTTCGTGGGTTTTAGAGTTTTTTTTCATTTTAAAGATTTTTTATGGAATTTTATGGAATTTTATTATTTTATGAGTTTTTATGGAATTTTTTAATGTTTTATGGTTTTTATGGTTTTTTATGGTTTCTTTAGTTTTTTTAGTTTTTAGGGTTTTTTTAATGTTTTTTGGGGTTTAAATTTGTTTTAGAGTTTTTAGTGTTTTAAGGGTTTTTACGTATTTTTAAGGTTGTAGGAGTTTATATGGTGTTTTGTATTTTTTAGGGTTTTTATCATTTTTTAGGTTTTTAGGGTATTTTGTGGATTTTAGGTTTTTTAAGGTTTTATTATGATGTTTCAGGGTTATTAGGTTTTTTTATGATCTTATGAAATTTCGGGATTTTTTAGGATTTTTGGGATTTTAGGTTTCTTATAGATTCTGATTGGTTTTAGTGGGTTTTTTTATTTTTAGGATCTTATTGGTTTGTTAGGTTTTTATTGGTTTTTAGGGTTTTTTTTTGAGATTATAGTTTTTTAAAGGTTATTTAGAATTTTTAATGTCTCTAGGGATTTAAAGGGTCTTTATAGTTTTAGTGGGTTTAATGGATTTTTAGAGTTTTAGTGGGTTTTTTTGGTTTTATGGGTTCTTAGGGATTTTATGGGTTTTTATGTTGTTATGTTTTCTATTGTTTTTATGGTTTTAGGGTATTTATCATTTTTTATAATTTTAGGGGTTTTAAATGTTTTTAGGTTCTTATGGTTTTTTTGGGGGGTTTGAATTTTTATAGAAATTTACGGTTTTTTAGTGTTTTTTAGGATTTTTATGGTTTTTACGGTTTTTAGGGATTTTGAGGGTTTTAGACTTCTTTATGATTATTTGGGGTTTTAGTGGGGGTTGAGTTATTTTATGGTTTATAAGGGTTTTTATAGTTTTCTATCATTTTAGGGGTTTAAATGGGTTTTAGAGTTTTAAGTGGTTTTCAGGGTCTTAATGGGGGTTTTTGGTATTTTTATGGTTTTTAGGGGTATTATGGTTTTTGTGAGTTTATAGGGGTTTTTAGAGTTTTTTTTCATTTTTAGAGTTTTTATGGGTTTAAATTGTTTTATGTTTTTAAGAAATTCTGAAAGGGTTTCAGGGTTTTATGGGGTTTTGAATTATTTTGTTTTTTTAGTGATTTTCTTTAATTTTTATGGTTTTTTGTGTTTTATGGATTTTTAGGGCTTTTAGTGTTTTTAGTGATTATAGGGGTTTTTTGGATTTTTGGTTTTAGGGTATTTTTTAGTTTTTATTGTTTTTATGATTTTTTTAGAGTGTTTTTACATTTTATGGGTAAAATGGGGGGTTTAGTGTTTTTAGCACGTTTTTAGGGGTTTTTCAAGGCTTTTAAGGGTTTTTTGGTTTTTTTGGGGTTTTTTGAGATTTTGTCATTTTTTATGGACTTACTGGTTTTATGTATTTTTACTTTTTTAGGTTTTTTATGGTTTAAAATATTTTTTAAGACTATATTGATATTTTTCGTGTTTTTTAGTATTTTTCAATATTTTCTAGTATTTTTTTTTGTGATTTTGAGGGATTTAGGCTTTTTAGGGTTTCTAGGGTTTTACTATTTTATAGGTATTTAGGGTTTTTAGGGGTTTTATGTTTTATTTGAGTTTTTTACATTTTTACGAGTTTCAAGGGTTTTATTATTTTAATTTTTTTTAGATTTTTATAGGATTTTTATGGATTTTATGTGTTTTAGGTGATTTTATTGTTTTAGGGGGGTTTTTTGAGTTTTAGTTTTTTTGAGTTTTTAGATATTTTAGGGGTTTTATGTTTTTTTAGGTTTTTAAGTATTTCAAAGGGTTTTTACGGTTTTTACGGTTTTTACAATTATACGAATATTTAGGGATTTGGGTATTTTTATTGTTTTTAGTGTTTCTATATATTCTGAGGGTTTTTTGGATTTTTTAGGGGTTTCAATATTTTTAGAGACTTTTAACAATTTTTAGGGATTAAAGGGTTTTAGAAATTTTAATAGTATTTTAAGGGTTTTATTGGGTTTTAGGGTTTTTAAAGATTATTTGGGGTTTTAATGTTTTTAGGGTTTTTAGGGTTTTTTGGTGTTATATGGTTTTTATATTTTTTATGTTTTGATGGGTTTTAAGTGTTTTTAGGTTATTATGGGTTTCTTAGTGTTTTCAAGGTTCTAGGGTTTTTACATTTTTTGGGATTTGCAGGTCATTTAATGATTTTTATAATATTTAAGGTTTTATAGATTTTGAGGGTTTTTATAGTGTAAATAATTTTGTTGGAATTTATGGTACTTTTAATGTTTTGGTTTTTTAAGGGTTTTAATAGCTGCTAATATTTTTAGTGGTTTAAAGGGTTTTTATAGTTTTTAGTTGTTTGTAGGGTATTTATGGGTTTTTAAGGTTTTAAGGGTTTTAGGGTTTTTAGGGTTTTTTGTGCTCCTAGGTTTTTAGGGTTTTTAGGGATTTTTAGGGTTTTTATGGATTTAGTATTTTTAGGTATTTTGATGTATTTTGGGGGGTTTAGGGTCTTTTAGGGGTTTTGGGGTTTTAGTTTTTTCTGAGATTTTTTATGTTTTTATGGTTCTTTAGATTTTTCTAACATCTTTCAGGGTTTAAATCGTTTTTAGCGTATATATTGGGTCTTTAGGTTATTTATGGGTTTTGGGGGTTTATGAATTTTAGAGTGTTTTATTGATTTTAGGGGTTTAGGGTTTTTATGGGGTTTTAGGGATTTTAATGTTTTTTTTGGATTTTATGGGTTTTAAGTGTTTTTATGTTTTTGAGGTTTTCTTAGTGATTTTTAACAGTTTTAGAGTTTTTTAAAAATAAAAGAATATTTAAGGGTTTTTTATGATTTTTATGGTTTTAGGGCTTTTACAGATTTGGAGTGGTTTTAGGGTTTTTAAAGTTTTTATTGTTTTTTTAATTTTTATTGATTTTTTATTTTTTAGGGTTTTGGGGGGTTCTAGAGTTTTTTTTAATGATTTTGGTGTTTTTTGTGTTTTTATTTCTTTTTTTGAGTTTATGTTTTTTAGGTTTTTAGGATTTTTGAGGGGGTTTTCTGGTTTTTAATCAATTTAGGTATTTTTGGGGATTAAGAATTTTAGGTTTTTTGAGGTTTTAAGAGTTTTTAGGGTTTTATGGTCTTCATAGGGGTTTTAGGGTTTTTTAATATTTTTGGTATTTTTAGAGATTTCTATGATTTTAATGGGTTTTAGGGTTCTGATTGATTTTTAGGGGTTATACAGTTTTTTCGTTTTTCTTAGATTTTTAATAGTTTTATTTGGATATTTGGGGTTTTTGAGTTTTTAGAGTTTTATTATTATTTTTAGAGTTTTTAAATGTTTATAGGGTTCTGAAGGGGTTTTACGGGGTTTAGTGGGTTTTTAGGGTTTTTAGTGGTTTAGGGTTATTTTTGTTTTTAAATGTTTATATGGTTATTACAGTTTATAGGGTTTTTATGATTTTTAGATTTTGTAAGGATTTTTTGGTTTCTAGCAATTCTTACTGGTTTTAGGTTATTAGGTTATATAAGGGGATTTTAGTGTTTTTAGTTTTTTTATGTTTTTAGGGATTTTCACGTGTGTTTTAGGAATTTTATAGTTTTTAGGTTTTTTAGAGAATTTGAGGGGTTTTGAGTTTTTTAGGATTTTAGGAATATTATGTTTTTTAATGATTTTTTTTTATTTTTAGGATTTTACTGTTTTTTAGAGCTTTTAATAATTTTTTGGTGTTTAATGGGTTTATAGAGTTTTCA
Organism: Viscum album; assembly: GCA_963277665.1. NCBI lineage: Eukaryota > Viridiplantae > Streptophyta > Magnoliopsida > Santalales > Viscaceae > Viscum > Viscum album. Next base: position 23,598 of record CAUJRU010002077.1, read on the forward strand.
GTTGTCCTTTAGGGGTTTTATGGGGTTTTAGGGTTTCTTAATGTTTTTACCTTTTTTAAAGGGGTTTAGTTTTTTAATGGTTTTTGGGATCATTTAATGTTGTTTTGGTTTTTTAGAAATTTTAGGCTTCTTCAGGGTTTTAAGTGTTTTGGATTTTAATGTTTTCTTAGGGTTTTATAATTTTTATGGTTTTTAATGTTTTTTACATTTTAGGGTTTTTTATAATTTTTTTTGTTTTTTATGATTTTTAGTGTTTTATAGATTTTCAGGTTTTGAGGGTTTTTAGCATGTTTATGTTTTTATGGGATTTAAGTATTTTAGGGTTTTTAATGTTTTATTATGATTTTCAGGGTTGTTCCTTTTAATACATTATAATGGATTCTTAAGGCCTCTTTTGGGATTTTTGTTGTTTTTTGTGTTTTAAGGATTTTTTATGAGTTTGGGGTTTTTATGGGTTTTGATGTTTTCTATTTTTTTAGGTGCTTTGGGTTTTTCTGAGTTGTTTGAGGATTTTAATGGTTTTATAGTTTAAAGGTTTTTACGAATTTAATAGGTTTTTAGGGATTTTATTATGTCTTTTATGGATTTTATGGGGTTTTGTATTTTTATGGTTTTTTGTGGTTTTATGGGATTTACGGTTATTACGTGGTTTTATTGTTTTTAGGTGTTTTAGTGGCATTTTGGTTTTTTAGCAGTTTTAATTGTTTTAGTTTTATAATATTTTCTTAGTATTTTTTAGTGTTTTGAGTGGTTATTAAATTTTTTAAGGAGTTTTAGGTGTTTTATGTTATTTTTATGTATATTTCGTGTTTCTAGAGATTTTTGGTGATATTTATGTTTTTTTTATATTTTTTGATTAAATGGTTTTTTAGTTTTTATGGTATTTTTTTTTTTTTGGGTTTTACTGATTTTTAACAGTTTTTTATGATTTTTTGGATTTTAATGGGTATTTATTGTTTTTAGTTGTTTAGGGTTTTCATTTAATTTTATGTTTTTAGGTTTTTAGGGTGTTTTAGGGTATATAGGGTTTTTAGTGTTTTCTTGGGTTTTAGGGGTCTTATGTGTTTTTAGATTTTTATGGTTTTATTAGGGTTTTTATGGTATTTATTTTTTTATGTTTTTTTATTTTATGGATTTTTAGAATTTTATTGGGTTTTTAGGGTTTTTAGGGATTTTGAGTGTTTTTAGGGAATTTAGTGTTTTTATGTTTTTTGGGATTTTGCGTTTTTTGAGGTTTTTTGGGGTTTTAATGGTTTTAGAGTTTTTTAAATATTTAATAGGTTTAATGGGTTTTTATAGTTTTTAGTTGTTTTAGTGTTTTTATGGGATTTTATGTTATTAAAGCCTTTTCGGGTTTTTATAGTTTTTAGAGTATTTTAGGGTTTTAATTTTTGTCATATTTTTAGGGGTTTCAAGTGTTTCTTGGATCTCAAGGTTTTCTTAGGAATATTCACGGGTTTTGTTATTTGTTTACATTTTTATGCACTTTTTAGGTTTTTTATTTTTTATGGTTTTTATTTTCTTATTATTGTATGGGTTTTTGGTTTTTTATTTTTTTTCACGTTTTATGGGGTTTTTATGATTTTTTAGGGTTATAAGTTTTTTAGAGATTTTTAACTTTTTAGGGGTTTAAATTAGTTTTAGTGTATTTAGTGGGATTTTTGATTTTTATATGATTTGAGAGTTTTTATGGTTTAAGGATTTTTTTTGTGTTTTTATGGTTTTAGGGTCTATTTAGGGGTTTTTAAGGTCTATAGTTTTTTTAGGTTGGTTGGGGTTTATGTGTTTTTAATATTTTTATAGTTATTTATAACCTTCTAGGGTCTTAGGATTTTTATAGTTTTTAGTGGTTTTTGTTTTTTATTTATTTCTAGGATTTTTATGGTTTTTGGAGGTTTTCGGGTTTTTAGTATATTTTAGGGTTTTTAGTGTTTTTTATTTTTTTAGGGGCTTTAAGTGTTTTTACATTTTAAACATTTATTTAGGGTTTTTATGAGACATTATTGATTTTACATTTTTAATTATTATTTGGTATATTTTACGATATTTACTCTTTTTAGGGTTTTTAGGGACTTTTATTATTTTTTAGGGATTTTATGATTTTAATGGTTTTTTATTTATTTTTCAGTTTTTAGGGGTTTCAACGGTTTTTTGAGTTTTAAACCTTTTTAAGGGTTTATATTGTTTTTAGAGTTTTTAGTGTGTTTTTATTGGTTTATGGGGTTTTTATAGTTGTAGTGGTTTTTTATGGGTTTAGTGTTTTAAGGGGTTTTTTGGGTTTTTTGGTTTTTTAGAAATTTTATGTTTTTAAGGGATTTAATTTTTTTCTTATGTTTTTAAGGTTTTAATAGGTTAATTCATGTTTTTTGGGTGTTTTTGATTTTAGGGAATTTTAGGGTTCTTTTTTATTTTTATTTTTATTTTGGGTTTTTAGGGAATTTGGTGAGTTTTAGGGTTTTTGGGTTTTTTTGGGTTTTTTATGTTTTTGTGTTTTGGTGGGTTTTTAGTTTATAAGGTTTTTATAGTTTTTAGAGTCTTTTAAAATTTTTGGGGTTTAAACAGGTTTTATAGTATTAAATTTGTGTTAGGTTTTTATGGGGATTTTAGGTTTTTCGGTGTTTATAGTTTTTATAGTTTTTGAGTTTTTTATTTATTTCAAGTGATTTTATATTTTAAAAGGATTCTTATAGGTTTTAATCATTTTTAAGGGTTTTAGGTTTTTTTGGGATTTTTAGTATTTTTTTAGTATTTTTATGATTTTTAAGGTTTTAGGGTTTTTAGGGATTTTGTGGAATTTTAGGGATTTTCTAGGTTTTTGAGGATTTTTTGAGTTCCTATGACGTTTAAGTGGGTTTATAATATTTTATAATTTTAAGGGCTTTAGAGGGATTTTAGAGTTTTTGTTAGATCTTAAGGGTTTTATTTGTATTTAGGGTTTTATATGGATTTTGGGGGTTTTAGGTTTTCAGGGTTTCTAGTATTTTTTGGAATTCTTTGGGTTTTTATAATTTTTTAGGATTTTAGGGGTTGAATGTGTTTTTGAAATTTACGATTTTATTAGTATTTTCAAGGTTTTAGGATTTTTATGATTTTTATGAATTTTTAATAATTTTTATGATTTTATAGTCTTTTAGTGTTTTTAGGGATTTTGAGGGGTTTTATGGTTTATAGGGCTTTAGGGTTTTTATGCTTTTTTATGTTTTTTTGGTTTTTTGAGTCTTTTAAGGTTTTTAGTGTTTTTAACATTTTAAGGGGTTTAAAGGAGTTTTAGAGTGTTTTTTGTTTTTTAGGATTTTAACATGTTTTTATGGTTTTTAGGGGTTTTATGATTTTTAGTGATTTTTATGGGTTTTTAGGGTTGATAAGATTTTTAACCTACTAAGGGTTTTAAGGGTTTTTTTTGGTTTTATGGTTTCATTAGAGGTTTTAAAGGTTTTTAGTATTTTTTATGTTTCTAGATATTTTATGTGTTTTATGAAATTTAAGGTTTGTTAGGGTTCTTAGGGACATTGAGGGGTTTTTTTGTTCTAGTGTTTTTATGGTTTTTAGGGTTTTCTTGTGGTTATTATGTTTTTTGAGATTTTTATAGTTATTTATGCTTTTATAATTTTTAATGTTTTTATATCTTTAAATGTTTGTAAGAGTTTTTATTGGTTTTGGTGGTTTTTTGGTTTTTAGATTTTCTATAGATTTTATTTATTTTATGGTTTTTATGGTTTTTAGGGTTCTTTAGTGTTTTTAGAGTTTTTTAGATTTTTAGGGATTTTATGTTTTTTTAGTTTTTAAGGTTTTCTTAGGGTTTTTAGGGTTGTTATGGTTTTAAAATTTTTATAGATTGTTATGTTTTTTTAGGAATTTAATTGGGTTTTGGGGGCCTTTTTAAGATTTTGAAGGTTTTAGGTGTTTTTTAGGGGTTTAGGGGTTGGGGGGTGGGGGGTTAGGGTTTTTTATTTTTTCTTGGGGCTTAATGATTGTAGGGGTTTTTTATCGTTTCAGTGGTTGAAAGGGGTTTTTGTGTTTTTATTGGGTAAATAGGGTTTAGGGGGTTTAATATTTTTAGGGGTTTTATGGATTATAGGGGATTTAGGGTCGTTTATGGTTTTTATAGTTTTTAGTTTTTTATGGAGTTTTAAGTGTTTTGGGTTTTTTAGTTTTCCTTTAGGGTTATTTGGTTTTAGGGTTTTTAATTTTTTTGGATTTTTAGATATTTTTTTATGATTTTATGGTCTTTTAGTGTTTTAAGGTATTTTGATGGTTTTTAGGGTTTTTAGGGGTTTATTGGTTTTTATGGGTTTTAGTGTTTTTTGGATTTTTTTAGTGTTTCTAGTGTTTTTAGAGTTTTTAATGTTTTAAGGTGGTTAAATGGTTTTTAGATATTTTAGTGGGTTTTATGGGATTCTATGGATTTTTATGATTTTTAGAGTTTATTATGGTTTTTAGGGTTATAAGTTTTTGGTGTTTTAGGTTTTTATAGGGGTTTTAAGTTTTTTTTAGGTTTTTATGGGTTTATTTGTTTTTTCTAAAGTTTTTATAGTTTTTTATGTTTTTTATGGGTTTTTAGGGATTTTTTAGGATTTTTATGGTTTTTTAGGATTTTTAGGGACATTGAGGGGTTTTTGATTTTTTAGGGTTTTAGAGTTTTTATGGGGTTTTAGTGGTTTAAATGTTTTTTCCATTTAAATAGTTTTTATAATTATTTTGGTTATTGGGTTTTATGGGTTTTTAGGGATTTTATATTTTTTAGGGGTTTATGGTTTTTACTTTTATTTGAGTTTTATAGTATTTTGGTGTTTTATAGTTTTTAGTTTTTTGAGTGGATTTAAGTGTTTTACGTTATTTATAGTTTTATTAAGGGTTTTAGTGTTTTTAAGGGTTTTATGTTTTAAGGTATTTTTAGATATTTTTTGGAGTTTTATGGTTTTTAGGGTGTTAGGTATTTTGAAGGTTTATAGGATTTTTTGGGATTTTTTATTTAAATTGTTTTTTTTCACTTTTTAGGGGTTTTTAAGATTTAAGGGGTTTTATGGATTATTAGAGTTTTTAAATTTTATTAGGGGTTTAAAGGGTTTTTAGAGTTTTTATTGGGTTTAGGGTTTTCATGGGGTTGTAAGATTATTTACTGTTTTAGGGGTTTTTATGGTTTTTATGGTGTTTTAGGGTTTTAGAATTTTTATGTTTTCAGGGGTTTAAGGCGTTTTTGGGGTTTTATGGTTTTTATTGGTTTTTATGGTTTTTATGTTTTAACGTATTTTTTTCGATTTTTTAAGTTTTTTATGATTTTTAGAGTTTTAGGGATTTTAGGGTTTTAGGAGTTATGAGGTTTTTTAGGTTTTATAGGGTTTGGGAATTTTTATGTTTTCTTTTATTTTTTTTGTGTTTTTATGGTTTCCTGTGTTTTTTAACATTTTTAGGTGGTTGGAGGTTTTTTATAGTTTTTAGTGGTTTATGGTTTTCATGGGGGTTTAGATTTTTTTTAGGGTTTGTAGATTTTTCTGTTTTTTAGGGTTTTTAAATGTTTATAGGTTTTTTTAATTCATTATTAGGGGTTTTAGTATTTTGAGGGTTTTGAAGTTTTTATGGATTTTTTGGGTTTTTATCATTTTAAGTGTTTTTAGGGGGTTTAAGGATTTTTATGGTTTGTTTGGTTTTAGGGGTTTTATGGTTTTGTTGAATTTTTTAAATCATGAAATGAGTAATTGAAGATGAAGTAGTGAAATTTAGTACATATGGCCAAGGCATAAAGGAAACACCACCCACCAAGGTTTCACTAATATTAAATAAAAAACACTAGCAATGGAGATGAACAAAAAAATTTGGGAAAATGGAAGAGGCTAAAGAAAGAAGGATGCAAAACAAGCTTAAAGAATTCATCAGATTCAATTTCCCCCATTAAAAATTGGTGAAAAAAAATTATAAAGAAAAATTAAAGAGTTTAAAGTGAGCCAAATAGAATTACAAGGCGTGGGGATTCAAAATGAATATTAAAATAATAAAAATACTTCCCCATATTATTTAATGACCCACTAACTAATGTAGTGAAATTTAATCTTAATGATTCTTTTTTCAAGGTTCTCTTTCCTCTTTTATGTGTTGAAATTATTTTACTTCCTTTTCCATGTGGATAAGTAATTTTGGGCCCCAAATAAATCTGTTTCATCCCACTACGATATTGGATGTCAAAAAGTGTGGGATGGACCAATTCGAACAAAAATTTAGCTTAAATTTTATTTCAAGACCAAATTTATTCTCTTTTTTTATATCTGATCTATATCATTACCCTGGTTGGAGATTATTTTCCAAGAAATCTATGTAATTGTTTTCTTTAATATATGGAGATATGACCCTAATATTTAACGTTACAGAAACACCACCAAAACTATCAGTTAAATCAATTTTCAATTAATTTTTTCTTATTTATTCATCCACATTGAATAGACCTCTAGCTTAGGGGACCAACTCCCTTTTCCTTTTAGATGGATATATCTCTTTATGAAGGTGAATCCACTCTTTATCTCCATGTTGGAAAATGGCATACTTCCAATGATTCTTAGGTTACCTCTTGCATACATCATTAGAATTCTCTATTTGAAAACAAAAATAATCATGAAGTATATTCATATACATTTCTTTCTACTCAGCATCAATATTCACCTAAATATCATGTGGAAAAGATAAAAAATCTATAAGAGTTATTGTGTTGATATCATAAACCACTTATAATATAGAATGTCGAGTTATAGAAATGTGATATGTATTATATACAAATTCATCTTGGGAAAGGTATGAATAAAAATAATTAATATTATTATTCATCAATTTTATATTAATAATACACAATGAAGGATTGGTAAGTTTTATTTTCCCATCATTTTGAGGGTGATGGAATGTTATGAAATGTAGCTTCATACTGAATTTCGCGTAATGTCCTAAAATATTGGCTGATAAATTTAGTGTCTCTATTTTTAACAATACTAAAAGTAATTCCATAAAGTAGAAAAACATATTTGAAAATCAATCATCCGCTTTCACTATATATTTAGTCTTATTTAAAGGTATAAAATGAGGCATCTTATAAAATAGATCATAAAAAACCATTGTTTACACTTTACCTCATGGAGTTTTTGGTAAATCCAAAACGAAATTCATGAAGAGATCATCCCATGGATTCCTTGGAATAAGTAACGGAGTATCTACACTAGGCTTAAAATGACACTTTGGTCATTAAAATTTCCCACATATCGAAATAATTGGTTAGAAATATGATTTCATATACATCCAGTAGAAATTCCCCTTCAGTATCATTAATGTTTTGTGGATTCCAAAATTACTAGCATAACCCCCTTCCTGTGCCTCCCGAATGAGAATGTCCTTGTAATTACACTTTGAAACACATAATATGTTTTTCTTAAATAGAAACCCATCATGTTCAGAATAATTCTCCCCAAATACATTTTGAAATTGGATTAAAAGGGAATCATACTCTATATCAGGTTGGTAATACTCATTTAAATGTTGAAATCCAAGAATTAGAGTGTCTAGAATGATAAGTAATGAATACCTTCACTATAAATCATCTACCACTGGGTTATATTAGCCTTTTCATATTTTTACATGAATGAGAATTATTAATATAATTCTACCAACAATGAATGACTTGAACTCATCTTGTGTTTATAATTGATAAATCTCCATTCTTGTTGGTCATAGTGAAGACAAAATGGTTTTCTTCTCAAATAATGAGACGAATGATTTAATGTTATCATAGTCGCATAAAATTATTTATCAAAGGTGTTGTAATTAATCCATGAATCATTTAAATTTCACTAAAATATAAAATTTCATGATTTATTTGAATGAGAACAACTCTTATCCCAACTCCACTTGCATCACAATCCACTTCAAAGACTTGATCAAAATCATCCAGTGAAAAAATTTATCCTTCAAACAAACTTTTCTTAATGATTTCAAATTCTTAATTTGTTGACTCTTACCTCCCAAATTTCTTATATTTAATGAATTCAATGATAGGTTCCATGATAGTACTGAAACTGGAGACAAATCTATAATAAAAAATGTTAATACAAGAAAACACCGTACTTTTATGATGGATTGTTATTATGTCCATTTCATGATTGCTTACACTTTTTATTAGTCCACCATGATGCCTTCTTTATATACCACATATTCTAAGAACACCACTTGCATTGAAAATAACTCACACTTTTCTAGATTTCTATATTTCCATTGTTATAATAGAATTCCAAATACCTACTGAAGAAGATCCACATTGATCTACACATCCTTACTATAAATCAAAATATCATTCAAATAAACAGTAAAAAATTTACAAATAAATTCTTTCAAATCATCATTCACGAGTCATATGAAATTACTAGGATAGTTTGAGTGGAAAAATAGCATATCCGTCCACTCAAACAATCCTCATTTGGTTTTTAATGTAGTTTTCCACTCATCCCCTTCCTTCATTCAAATATGGTGGAATCCACTAAATTTTTAGTCTTAAAAAAGATTATGAACCATGTAATTCATCAACCATATCATCTATTCATGGGTTAAAATACATTTATTTCATGGGTATATTATTTATAGTCCAACTATCAATACACATGAGATACATACCATATTTATTTGGCACCAACAATGTTGGAACTGAACACGGGCTCATGAATTTTTTTATTAAGCCTTGATCCATCATATCATCCACTTACTTCTACAATTCATTTTATTCTCCAGGATTACACCAATATACTGGTTTATTAGGAAATTTCACAGCTATTAAAAGATTAATCTTGTGTTCAATTCCATATATAGGGTGGTAATATTACAGTAAGATCATTAAGAAAAACATCATGATATTTCTAAATTTTGTAATTAGATAATATAAAGTGATGGATCTTCTCCCCATGGCATTAATTTTCCATCATTAATAAAGAAGAAATTGGCCTTTTATTATTGATTGTTTTAACCACTTGATATTTTTTGATAAATAGAATATATTTGAGTTCTTCTAGAATAGTTCTTTATTGATGAGTTTGAGATGGATTTAAAGCTGATAGATTGATATTCTTTTCACGAGATTAGAAAGAATATGTATTCTCCCTACCACAATATTTCACTACCCTGCCAAGCTTCAAAGTTATTCCAATAAATAAGTAATAAGCATCCATAAGAATAAAATTTCAAAATACCAAATCAAAATAGTTATTACTAATGGAAACATTTGAATCACTTTTGATTCCCATATTTAATAGAGTTGGATTTTCCATTTGGTTATTCTATATCCTTCTCATTCCCTTTATCCAGCATCTCGTTCTTTCCAAATTAATTATAATGAACACCATATTTATTGGAATAAAATAATTTATAAAAATTTGTACCTCAATTTTAGTTATTGAGTGCCAGTTCCATTGATCCCCGCTTATTGTTTTCATCCATGATAGTTATCTTGAAAACATCATCAAGTGAGAAAAATGGTAATAACACCAATGAATGTCTATTTTATCTCTTTAATCCACCCAAAAAATCTTTCAATATTTTACTCTTTTTACTCTATAACATCACTTCGTGTCAATAAATGATCAAACCCACGAATTTACTCTTTAATAGATTTATCTCATTATCATAAGCTATGAATTAGGGAATAAATATCTAACTTATAATTATTGGGTAGAAATAATCCTATCAAACGATCTTCAAACTTCTCCTATGACCATATTTTGACTTTCTGATCATTTACCCATTGTATATTTATATTTTCCCACCAAATAGATGCATAATATTTAAATTTCAGTACAGATACTTTGAAATTATTATTATCAAAACAAATATTAAATTCTAAGAATCGTTCAATTTTCTACATCCAATCTTGAAAATCATCACGATTCATACTCCCATAAAAATCTATAATGTTAATTTTTAATATTCTTTCAACATATACATCATCAATTCTTCACATACCAACCATTGAATCACTATAATCATCTCCATTTATACATTCTTCATGAAATGGTACCAGATTTCACCTATTACATGGAGATGGATGTTAGGGGCACCACTATGATGGAGGGGATTCACATCATTGTGCTATTAATAGTTGAGAATGCTTCTTAGAAATTTCAGAATTTTTTTTAATGTTATGAATTTGAAATTATTTTTGGAGGAGGAGAAGTAGAAGATCTATTTTTTGAGAAATGGTGTTGATTAATATGAATATTTCAATAGAACTCACTCATTGGAACATACTTCTCTGATAAAAAAACCGATGTGTCTTTGATAGTGTGGAATGTGTAAGAGAAGATAATGTAGTGAAATATAGCTAAAATGACCAAGGTTTAATGGTATCACAACGTGCTAGGGTTTCTCCAATATTAAAGACAATGTTACCTATAATGGAGACACACCACCAATTTTGAGCAAAGGGATGATGATAAAGCACAAAGGATACACAAAAAACATCAAATATTCATTAGTTCCAAGTTCCCTGAGTACAATAGAGTAAAAAATTATATATACTAAATAAATATAGAAAAATGACCCAAATAGAATTTCATGGCATAGGGAACTCCAAAGGCTCATTAAAAACATAAAAATACTTTTCTATTATATCTATTGACCCCAATGACTAAAGTAGCTAAATTCCTTCTTAATGTTAAGTTTTTTATAGGTTATCTCTCTTCTTTAATGTGTTTCTAAAAATTACATACCTTTTCCATGAGGAAAAGTCATTTGGGGCCCCAAATAAGTGGGTAATGACCACCATGGTGTTGGATGTCCAAAAGTGGAGGATGTCCCAATTTGAATAAAAAATACGCTTAAAAATTTTATCATGCCCAAAAATATTATCCTTGGGTTGAATCTAGTGTATATCATGTATTTCTTGGTTTTAGGGTTTTTTAATTTTTTATAATTTTAAAGGGTTTTTATATTTTCTATGATTTTATGGGTTTAAAGTGATTTTAGTTTTTTAGTGGGTTTTAAGGCTTTTATGGTTTTTAGGGTCTTTATGGTTTAGAGGGGTTTTAGGGGGTTTTAGGGGTTTTATGTGATTTTAGGTTTTAATATTTACTTAGGAATTCCAAGAATTTTAGTGGTTCTTAAAGTTTATTGGATTTTTTGGATTTTTTATGATTTTTATAGTTTTTAGGGGTTCTAGGGATCTTGAGGGGTTTAGGGTTTTTTATATTTTTTTGTATTTTTATGATATTTTTTGGGTTTTATATTTTTTTAGTTTTTTTACTTTTAAGGATTTTAGTGTTTTTTATAATTTCTAGGGGTTTAAAGGGTTTTAAGAGCATTTATTGGGTTTAAGGGTCTTTATGGGTTTTTTTTTTGTTTATATGTTTTTTTAGGATTCATAGTTTTTAGGGTTTGGAGGGATTTTTTGGATTATCATAAATTTTGGGTTTTTTAAGTGTTTTTGGGTTCTAAAAGTTTTCTTTGGTATTTTATAGGTTTTAGAGTTTTTTGGTTTTTATAAATTTCTTAGGATTTTAATTATTTTAAAGTTTTTTTAGGTATTTTGAGGGTTTTATGATGTTTTAGGATTTTTGTGTTTTTTTGGTCTTATGGGGTTTTTTGGATTTTGGGGGATTTTGGTTTTTTGAGTGTTTTATAACTTTTTTTTTTGGGTTTTAAATGGTTTTTAGAGATTTTAATTGTTTTATGGTTTTATGGGTTTTTATATTTTTAGGGTATTTATGGTTTTTATGGTTTCAGAGGGTTTTAGGGTTTTTAAATTTTTTTATTTCTAGGAGTTTTATGTTTTTTAGGTTTTTTTGGTATTCTTATTGTTTTCAGGGTTATAGGATTTTTTATATTTTAGGTATTTTAGGGATATTTATAGTATTTTTATGGTTTTTAGGGTTTTTTAGGGTTTATTTATTCTTCAGGGTCTTTAAGGTATTTTCAATTTTTTGGGGTTTTTAGTTTTTTGGGTTTTTAAGGTTATTTTAGAGATCGTAAACTTTTTTAAGGGTTTAAATTTATTTTTAGTTTTTAGTGGTTTTATGGTATTTATGGTTTTATGGTTTTTTGGGGTTTATGTTTTTATGGTTTTTTGGGTTTTTATATTGTTATTATTTTTTAGATGTTTTTTCAGATTTTAAATTTTTTATGGTTTCTTAGAATTTTGGGGGTTTATAGGGGTTTTTATGGTTTTTAGGGATTTATATTTTTTTTTGGTTATTAATTTTTTTGATTTTATAAGGATATAATTTTATTGGGGTTTCTAATGCATTTAGGGGTCCAATAGGTTATTATAGATTTAATTATTTTTTTAGGGTTTTTATGTTTTTAGGGGTTTTAGTGATTTTAGGGTGGTTTTTTTTGGGGGGGGATAGGATTTTTCGCATTATTTGGGGATTTTAGGAGTTTTATGTTTTTTCATATTTATAAGGTTTTTAGGGGGTTTTCTGGGTTTTTCTGGGTTTTTTATGTTAATAGATATATTTAGGAATTCTTAAGTATTTTTATAGCTTTTTATGGTGTTGAGATATTTTTAAGGGTTTTATATTTTTTTGGGTTTTTATTCTTTTTTTGGGTTTTAATAAATTTGGTGTTTTAGGGTTTTATAGGTTTATAGATTTTTTTTAAAAAAAATCGGGGTTTAATCGGTCTTTTTAGTTTTTTGTGATTTTTTAGGGCTTTTATGGGTTTTTTGGGTTTTTTATAATTTTAAGGGTTTTAGGGTTTTTTATGTTTCTATCATATTTTAGGTGTTTTAGGGGTTTTATTTTTTTTATTTTTATGTTTTTCTTTGTGTTTTCATGGTTTTTTAGTGTTTTTACATTTTTATGGATTTTTAGTTATTTTTTTAGTGTTTTATGTTTTTTGAGGGTTTTTAGGGATTTTTTGGTTTTTTTGTTTTAGTGTTTTGTTTAAATTTTTCAGGTTATTAAGTATTTTTATATTTTTTTATGTTTTTAGGGGTTTGAAGTGTTTTTAGAGTATTTAGTGATTTGTTAAGTTTTTATGGGTTTTAATTTTTCTAGGGGTTTATTTTGTATAGGGGTTTTTGGGTTTTTAGTATTTTTATTTTTTAGGTATTTTTGATTTTTTAGATTTTTATGGTTTTTATGGGGTTTCAAGGATTTTAAGGTTTTCATTTTTTTAGCAATTTTTAGAGATTTTTTAAAAAATTTATGGTTTTCATTGTATTTAGCGATTTTTGGGGTTTTGTGGTTTTTAATATTTTTAGGGTTTTTATGGGTTTTTTGTGTTTTTAGGGGTTTTTTAGTTTTTAAGGGTTTTTAGAGTTTTTTATTGTTTTTAGGGGTTTAAAGGGTTATTTGAATTTTTAGTTGTTTTTATAGTGTTTATTGATTTTTAGGTTCATTTTATGATTTATGGTTTTTTATAGAATTAATGTTTTTAGGGGTTTTAGGGTGTTTTGGGTTTTTAGTGATTTAGGGGGTTTATGTGTTATTAATATTTCTTGGTTTTCTTTAGGGGATTCATTGTTATTAGGGGTTTTCCTTCTTTTTATGTTTCAACAGATTTTGAGTATTTTTATGGTTTTTATGGATTTAGAGATTTTGTGTGGTTCTAGGATTTTTAGGGTTTTTATGGAGTTTTTTGGTTTCTTTTAGTTTTTATGGTTTTAATGATTTTTAGATATTTTAAAATTTGTAACGGTCTCAATGGTTTTTAGAGTTCTTGGAATTTTTATGTTTTTATGTTTTTTATGTGTTTTTATGGTTTTAGTGGTTTTAAATATTTTAGAATGTCTTGGGTTCTTTAGGGTTTTCAACATTTTTATGTTTTTAGGGGGTGTAAGTGTTTTTAGGATTTTATGGTTTTCTTTGGGGTTTTCAGGGGTTTAGGGTTTTCCGCTTTTTCAAGGATATTTTTTGGATATTTTTAGGATTTTTATAGTTTTGTGGATTTTTCTGAATTTTGGGGGTTTTATGGTTTTTATTTTTTTGGGTTTTTAGGGTTTTGTTTGAATTTTTAGGATTTATTTTTATTTTTAGAGTTTTTAACATTTTTATGAGTTTATAGGTTTTTTATTGTTTTTAGTAGTTTTTAGGGTTTTTATGGGTCTTAAGTGTTTTTTAATGTTTCTGGGGGGGGTTAGGGTTTTTAGGGTTTTTAGTGGTTTTTAGGGAATTTTTGGGTTTTTTGATTTTTTTAGGTTTTTAGGGGATTTAATTATTTTAGAGTTTTAAAGGTTTTATTTTGGGTTTTTAGAGGTTTTTATAATTTTTTGGGATATTTATAGTTTTATTAGGATTTTTATGTGTTTTTTTATTTTTAGGCACATTTAGGGTTTTAGGGTTTTTTGGTTTTTTCTGTTTTTATTATTATTTTGGGTATTTTGTAGGTTTAAAATTTTTTAGGGGTTTTTAATGTTTTTAGAGTTTATTTTTTAATTTTGAGGGGTTTATATGGTATTTATAGATTTAGTGGTTTCTTTTGGTTTTTATTGGATTTTTGGGTTTTTTATAGTTTTAATCTGTTTGTCCAGTTTGTAGGCGTTTTTGTACATTTTAGTGTTTTTTGGGTTTTTATAATTTTAAATGTTTTTGGGTATTTAAGTGTCTAGGATTTTATAGTTTTTTATAGATTTTTTTTGGGTTTCGGGGTTTTTTACATTTTTCTAGATTTTTATTAATTTTTAGGATTCTTATGGGTTTTAAGGATTTTTAGGTTTTATGGTTTTTTGTGGATTTTAGGGGATTAAGGGTATTTTAGGCATGTAGTGTATTTTATTTTTAAGGGGTGGGTGGTTATGTGGGTTTAGGGGATTAATGGGTTTTTGGTCTTTAGGATTATTTATATTTTTATGGTTTTTAAGGTTCTCTTTGTAGTTTTTAAATTTATTGTGGGTTTAATGTTTTTTAGAGTTTTAGTGTTTTTTGGGTTTTTATGGGTTTTGCGGGGTTTTAATGTTTTTATGCTATTATGGTTTCTAGGATTTTAAGGGTTTCTACGGTATTTTATGGATTTTATTGTTTTTTATGTTTTTATGGATTTTAAGTGTTTTTAGTTCTTTATGGTTTTCTTTGGTGTTTTTATGATTTTTTATGATTTTAAGTATTTTAAGGGTTTTTTTTGTTTTTTAAGGATTTAAGGATTTTTATAGTTTCTATGATTTTTAAAAATTTTGGGTTTTTAGTTAATATTTGCCTTTTAGGGGTTCTATGGTTTTTTAGAGATTTATGATCTTTTTATGGGTTGAAAATTATTTTAGAGATTTTAGTTGGTCTTTATGTACTTTATGGGTTTTTTGGGGTGTTTATGGTTTTTAATGGTTTTACAGTTCTCATGCTTTTTAGGGTTTTTAAGAGTTTTAGGGTTTCAGGGTTTTAGGGGATTTAATAATTTTTAGGTTTTTTGTTAATTTTTAGGGTTTTTTGATGTTTTTTGGTTTTTTTGGATTTTTATGGATTTTAATTTTTTAGGTGTTATTAGGATTTTAAAGGGGTATCTAGGTTTTTATAATTTTTTTGGGTTTTTGTGTGTTTTTTCTGAGTTTTTAGTGTTTTATGGTTTTTAGAGTTTTTAACATTTCTAGGGATTTAAGGGTTTTAATGTTTTTAGTTTGGTTTAGGGCTTTTAAGTCTTTTTATTTTTTCATGGGTTTTTAGTTTTATACATTTTTATCATTTTTATATTTTTAGGAGTTTTATGTGTGTTTAAGTTTATTAGTTTTCATAGTGTTTTCAATATATTTAGGGGTTTTTAAAATTTTATCGATTTTAAATGATTTTTAGGATTTTTATAGTTTCTAGGGGTTTTATAGATTTTAAGATGTTTTAGGATATTTAATCTTTTTATGGATTTTTTCTATTTTTAGGTGTTTTGTGGAGTTTTTCCAGTTTTAATGTTATTCAAGAGGTTTTTAATGTTTTTAAGGGTTTAAAGGGTCTTTAGAGTTTTTAGTCTGTTTTTTTAGTTTTTATGAGATTTTAGGGTTTTAAGGTGTTTTAGGGGTTTTTAGGGTATTTAGGATTTTTTTATAAGTTTTAAGTGTGTTTTGAGGTTTAAGGATTGGTTTTGGGTTTTCAAGTTTTTGGTGTTATTTCTGTTTTTTTGTATTTTTTATGATTTTTAGGATTTTTATGTTTTTAGTGTTTTTAGTGGTATTTAGGGTTTTCATTATTTTTATTGTGTTATGGGATTTTTGGTTTTTATGATTTTTATGGGTTTTCATGTTTTTTAGGGTTTTAATGTTTTTTAGAGTTTTTAACATTTTCAAGGGTTTAAGGGTTTTTAGTGTTTTTGGTAGTTTTTTAGGGTTTTTATGGGTGCTTATGTTTTTAAAGGGGTTTAGGGGTTTTATGGTTTTTATGTTTTTTATATATTTTTTGGTTTTAAGGGTTTTTTTAAAATTTTCTAGATATTTGTGGGTTTTAGGTGTATTTAGTTTTTTGTAGTGTTCTTGGTGTTTTTAAGGTTTTTGAGGTTTTTTATGTTTTTTTATTTTTATGGATTTTTAGGGTTTTTATGGTTTGTTGGATTTATGGATTTTTCATGGTTTTTTGGTTTTTAGGGTTTGAATGGATTTTTTTTTCTGTTTTAGGGTTTTTTTATATTTTATGATTTTAATATTTTTATTGTTTTTTAATGTTTTAGGGGTTTAAATGATTTTTAGTGGGGTTTTAAGTGTTTTATTGGGTTTTTAGGTTTTAAAAAAAATTAGGGGTTTACATAGTTTGAAGGGTTTATAGATATTTTTTGTTTTTATGGATTTTTAGGATTTTGTAGGGTTTTAGGGGTTTAAGGATTTTGAGGGCTACGAGGGGTCTGTGTTTATTTGAGGTCATTGGGTTTTTATTGGCTTTTAGAGTTTTATAAAAAATTTTAGGGTTTTAAAATTTATTTAGAGTAATAAGTGGGTTCTTACATTTGTATGGGATTTTGGGGGGTTTTAAATTTTTTTAAGAGTTTTATGGATTTTTGGGTTTTTATGGGTTTTTTGGGATTTTAGCCTTATTTATGTTTTTATTATTTTCAAATGTTTTTTGGTTTTTAAGGTTTTCTTAGGTGTTTTGAAGGAATTTAAAGGATATTTAAGTTTTTTTGGTGTTTTTTGGGATTTTTTTGATTTTTAAGTGTTTTTTGGTTTTGAGGTTCTTAGGGTAATTAGATATTTTAGAGGTTTAGGGTGTTTTACTTTATTTGGGGTTTTTGAGTTTTTTTGATTTTTTAGTGTTTTTAGGTTTTTTAAGTTATTTAATTTTTTAGGTTTTTAAACAATTTTAGAGTTTTATGGGTTTTTTTATGTTTTATTTAGATTTTTAAGGTTATTATAGATTTTTTATTTTTTTGTGTTGTTGGTTTTTCTACGGTTTTTAGGTTTTTATCATTTTTAGTGTTTTTGGGGTTCTGAAGAGTTTTTGTTTTTATAGGTTTTTATGGGTATTATGCATTTTTTTATTTTTATGGTTTTTAGGTGTTTTTAGTGTTTTTAGGGTTTTTAAATTTTTTTGGATTTTTATCGATTTTTAAGTATTTATAATGTATTCTAGGGTTTTGTGGGGTTTTGTTGGTTTTTTGGGTTTGTATGAATATTTTTTGGTTTTCAGGGTTTTTTGAGTTTTTAGGGTTTTGTTCTTTATATTATTTTTTTTTAAAAATTTAATGGTTTAAAGGGTGTCTTGAGTTTTTAGTTGTTTTATAGGGTTTTTATATTTTTTATGGATATTGAAGGATTTAGGGGTTTTTCAGTTTTTAGGGTTTAGGGTTTTTTAGTATTTTTAGGTTTTTAGGTGTTTTAATTGGTTTTGTAGTTTTTATGGTTTTGTTATGGGTTTTTCGTGTTTTATGTGCTTTTTGAATTTTTAGGAAATATTTAGGTATTTTTTAAGATTTGTATAGTTTTTAGGGTTTTCGTGTTTTTTGAGCTTTTTAGTGTTTTAAGAGCTTTTAGTGTTTTAAGAGCTTTTAGTGTTTTTAATTGTTTTTTCAATTTTAAAGGTTTTTAAATGTTTTTAGTAGTTTATAGGAGTTTTATGAGATTTGAATTATTTTTTCGGGTTTATGGTTGTTATGTTTTATGGGGTTGTCAGGGTTTTGTACACTTTTATTACTTTTTTGGTTTTTAGTGGTTTTTAAATATTTCTATGTTTTTATGGTTTTTAAGGAGTTTTTAGAGTTGTGAGGGTTTTTTCATTTTAAGGGATTTTTAGGGATTTATTATTATTTTTATGGTTTTTATAGAATTTTGGGTTTTTAGGGATTTATAGAGTATTGATGATGTTATGTTTTTTTGTAGTTTTATGGTTTCTTGGGGGGTTTGGGATTTTTTTGAGTTTTCAGGGTTTTTATAACTTTTAAACGTTTTGAAGTGTTCAAATGGTATTTAGAGTTTTAAGTTGTTTATTAGGATTTTTTTAGAGTTTAATATTTTATGAGTTGGTATGGTTTTTATGATTTTTATTGTTTTTAAGGGTTTTGTTTTTTAGGGATATTAAGGGTATTTATGTTTTTATGTTTTTATTGAAAGTTTTTAGGGTTTTTTATGTTTTTAGTGATTTTTCCAAAAAAATTAGTATTTTTATGATTTTTAGGGTATTTAGGGAAACGATTGTTTTTAGGGTTTTAAGGGGTTTTAAGGGTTTTTAAGGGTTTTATAGTTTTTTTGGGTTTTTAGGGGTTTTTAAGATTTTTATGGTTTTTATTTTTTTTACAGTTTTTAATCATTTCTATGGGTTAAAAGTTTTTTTAGAGTTTTTAATCATTTTCATTGCGTGGAATGTATAATTCTTTTAGGGTTTTATGGGTTTTTGGGGTTTTTTATGGTTTTTAGGAATTTATGCTTTTTTGGGTTTTTTTCATTATTTAGGGGTATTCCTCATTTTTTAGGATTCTAGGGGTTTTAAGTGTTTATAGGTCTTTAATGCTTTTAAAGGATTTTTTAGGGTTTTTAGGGTTATTTATATTTTTAGGGATTTTCCACTATTTTTTATAATTTTTATGGTTTTTCGGTATTTTAAAAATTATAAATATTTTTATTGATTTTTAGGGTTTTAGGGTTTTTAGGTGTTTATTGGTTTTTAATATTTTTATAGTGATTTTCAAGGTTTTTAGGGTTTTTTCTTTTTTATGGAATTTTTGTAATTTTCATATTTTTAGGGGTTTTTTAGGGTTTTTAGGTATTTTGAGGGGTTTTAAGTTTTTTTGGGTTTTATTATGTTTTAAGTTTTTAGGGTTTTATAGTTTTTTATAGTTTTATGGTTTTTATAGTTTTTAATGTTGTTAGGGGTTTAAAGTGTTTTTATGGTTTATTTATTTCTTAGGTTTCCTTTGGTTCTTCGGATTTTTACGGTTTTTATGGTTTTATGGTGTTTTAGGTTTTTATATATATATATTTTTTTTCATTTATAGTATTTTAGGGGTTTTAAGTGTTTTTAGGTTTTACAGTTTCCTTAGGGGTTTTTAGTTTATTTAGAGTTTTTTATATTTTTAGTGATTTTTTGTTCTTTTTTGTTCTTTTATTTTTTTAAGGTTTCATAACGGCTTTTCTGGTTACGTTGGTATTTTTATGTTTTTAGTGTTATTTAGGATTTTTTATGATTTTTAGGGTTTTTCTATTTTTTAATGATTTTAAGAATTTGTAGGGGTTTTGGGGGTTTTTGAGTTGTTTTGTTTATTTGGGTTTTTTGTTTTTTTGTTTTTTTAGGGGTTTTAGGATTTTTAGTGTCCATTAAAATTTTTAGGGAATTAAATGGTATTAGTTATTTTAGTGGTTTTAGGGGTTTTAAGGGGTTTTGATGTTCTTTTGGGTTTTTAATGGGTTTTTTATGGTTTTAGGGGTTTTAGAGTTTTTACAGTCTTTTTAGGTTTTTAGGGGTTTAACGTCGTTTATGTTTTATGGTTTTAAGTGTTTTTAATTTTTTATGATTTCCATAGTGTTTTTCAAGGTTTCTACATTTTTATGTGTATTATTAATTTTTATTTAATTTTAGGGTTTTTAGGGATTTTGAAGGGTTTTTTGGGTTTTTTTGTTGTTTTTTGTGTTTTTTTGTTTCATTTTTTTTATTTTTTATGGTGTTTTTAGTGATTTTTAGTGATTTATAGTTTTTTAGAGATTTTAATACTTTTTAGGGGATTAAAGGGGCTTTAGATTTTATTGTTGGGTTTTAGGGTTTTTATGGGGTTTAATGTTTTTAGGGGTTTTAATGTTGTGTAGGCTTTTAAGGGGTTTTAAGGGTATTTAGGGCTTTTGGAATTTTTTCCCTTTTATAGGTTCTATGTGGTTATAGGTTTTTAAGATTCTCTTAATGTTTTTCATGGTTTCTAGGGTTTTTTACGTTTTTATTGACTTTTAGGAAATTTTTAATATTTTTATAGGTATAAAGGGTTATTTGGGATTTCAAAGGTTTTAAGGGGTTTTAGGGTTTTTAGTGATTTTTAGGGGTTTTAAGTGTTCTTAGGTTTTTAAAGTTTTAGGGGTTTTAGTGTTTTTTACATTTTTATGGATTTTTTGGATTTTTATGGTTTTATCGATTTTGAGGGAATTTTGGGGGTTTTAGGATTTTAGGGTTTTATTGTCTTTCGGAGTTTTTATGGGTTTTATGGGTTTTTAGAGATTTTCAATGTTTTTAAGGGTATACAAAATTTTAATATTTTTTTAGTTTTGGTTGTTTTATGGATATTTAGGATTTTTAAATTTTTAGGTGTTCTTATGGTTTTATGGGTTTTATGGGTTTTGGGGTTTTAGGGTTTTTTTAGCATTTTTAGCATTTTTTGATTTTTAGGGTTTTAAGTTTATTTTGGTTTTTTATGGTTTTCTTAGGGGGTTTCATGGTTTTTAGGTTTTTTTTACAATTTTATGGTTTTTAGGTATTATTTATAAGTTTTATAGTTTTTAGGGATTTTGAGGGTTTTTAGGATTTTGGAGTTTTATTTTTTTTTGAGTTTTAATGGATATTTTTAGGAGTTTGTATAGGGTTAATGTATTTCAATGTTTTTTATAATTTTAAGGAATTTAATGGGGTTTTAGTTTTTTTAGTGGTTTTTGGGTTTTTTTGGGATATTAGTTTTTCTTATGTTTTAGTGGGTTTCATGGATTTTAGGGATTTTCGAGGTTTTAGGGTCATTTTGGGTTTTTAGTATTATTTAGGTATTTCGGGATTTTATGTGTTTTTAGGTTTCTAAATATTTCTTTGGGTTTTTATGTTTTTAGGTTTTTTTACATATTTTGGGATCTTTTTGGATTTTTGAGGTTTTTTATAGTTTTTATGGATTTTGAGGTGTTTTAGGCTCTTTAAGGTTTTTTAGGGGTTTTAAATTTTTTGATATTTGTGGGGGTTTAAATGTATTCTGGTTTATAATGATTTATTCAAGGTCTTCCATGTTTTTAGTGTTTCTTATGATTTTATGTATTTTTATGGATTTTTTTATCTTTATGGTCTTCATGGTTTTAAGGGATTTTGAGGGTTTTAAATGTTTTTAGGGTTTTTAGAGTTTTTAACATTTTCAGGGGCTTATAGGGGGATTATATTTTGTTGTGATTTTTATTGGTTTTTGAGGGTTTTTTATTTTTTTTATTTGTTATTATGTTTTTTAGGTTTTTAGGGAAGTGGATGGTTTGGGGCTAGGCTATTCATGTCCCCATCCATATTTATTATAAAAAAAGACGCAGTAGACAAGGGAGGGACATGGTCAATCAAACCACACCCAAAAACCCTGTACACCCCCACAAAACCCAAATGTTCCTGAATACCCCAAAAGATATATATAACCATACAAAGAAGGAAAACCAAAGCATCTCTGATAGCATCTCCCAGCCACACAGCTACTAACAGTAGTTCAAAATTAGAACCTTTATCACCTCTCATCCACGCAGCAACCAGCAGCCAGCTTCACAGTCTCTGGCCTCCATCACCTCCTCGCCAATCATATCCTCCACCAACATCATAGATCTAGCACTAAAATTATAAAAAAAGATATTTATCCCAACCTATCTATATCGCAACCAACATCCAGCACCTCATTTTCAGGCAACCAGCTCCTCTTTCAAACAAACATCGCCCAACATCCCGCTTCCACCTCAGCAACCAGTGACACCAATTACACTCAACCCCACCATAACAAAATTACAGCACCGACCACCTTCAGTCCTCATGGAAAGCATTATCCAAATTCCAATAGATCATAATCCAGTAATTCAAGATCCATTCAAAAATCCGCAGCAACTCATTGAAAAACCAACAACCAGCTGCAATAATCATACATCAGCTCAGAATCCAGCAACCATCTCATCCAGGCCAGACGGGTTCCAGTATCCCACCATAGCCAGAAACACAAGACTACTAGTACCCACTCCTAATCCCATTCCACACCATCCAAAACACATTAAACTCATCATTCAACAAGAAAAAAACCTCACAACCGAACCATCCACAAATCAAAAAACCCGCAGTCTAGAAAATCAAAAGGAACACAACACAAAAAGACCAGACCTTCATTGGCAGCAAGACCCAAGATCAAGGAAAAGGAACTAGAAAATATAACCTGCGTTTTTTCCCTTTGCATCCACCATGACCCGTCGAGAAACCAGAAAAACTAGAAATACCTTACTTGGGTCCAATCGAGAAGCGCAGGTCTGAGCACAAGACCGTGAACACCACTGCCAAGAAGCCGCAAAGCCCGCCGTACCCACCATTCTCCGAATTGAATCCAAAACTCACCCAGATAAAGCCACCAGATTGTCTGGTCGCACCAGAGATGAGATCCAAAGCTTCAGACACCATGAGACCTGAACAGCCTAGACCAAACACGGATCTGACAATCATACCTGAAATTCAGGCCAAGCCCGCCTCTGCCAAGTCGTCGAAGAAATCGTCGCAACTTCCTTACACCATCATTGTTGAATCGAAAATGTAGATGTATATGTATATTATATGGAACAATACAAGAGGGGGGGTGAATTTTAGGTTTAAAAACATTGAGTTTAAATACTTAAGAGATTAGTTTAAAAGATCTTAAACTAATACAATTCAAACAACCACAATTGTATTGAATATAAAGGTATGATGTAATGTAATACTATTAGAAAAGTAAAGTAATTATATTCAAGATGAATACAATAATCAGAGTAAAACAATTGTAAGAGATTATACTATACAGCATATAGAAACTATTAATACAAATTGTAATAAAATAATTGTATTTGAAACAATTACAATTAAAAGTGTAATGAAGAAAGGAAACAATATAAATTCCTTTATAATACAAATAGAAGTAGAAATGTAAAAGTATTACAATTATTTTGACCCAAAGAGAAGGGTTATCCTTTCACCTAGGATAAGAGGCATGTCTTACCACCACATTGGTAAGCCCTTGATAGGATGATCAGAATGTTTGTCTGCCTATCCCCGACAGCCCTCAATACGATGATCGAAACATCTGTCTGCCTATCCATGGCAGCCCTCGATACGATGTTTAGAACGTCTATCTGCCTATCCTCGGCAGCCCTCGATTTTGTAGGTAATTTTCACCTATGCCTTTCAATTTCTTGAAATCCCTCGATATGAAGACTGGTCGCACAAATCACAAAGCATGAGATAAGTCACAGATTCTCTCTCTAGAACATGATAGAAGAAAAGTATCACTACTACTCTTATCGGCTTCAAATGACTACCTATTTATAGGACTCAGGACTCAGGTTCCAATTTCCACACTTCCTCCAATGGTCATATTTCTCCGAAAAAACTCAGAGGGACTTGGACACTTGGAATTATATCAGTCACAATGAAACAGAAAGCACGTCATCGTTTTTATTAGTTTATAACTAACTCAACGACATCGTATTGGTCAAAACAAAATACATATGAAGATGATAAACAAGAGTACGATTAATATGAAACATGTGTTTTTTTACTAAGTACCAAAAAAAGAAAGTAATGAAAGTATGAGTATTATAAGTATTACTAAATGTAATGTATTGATATGATACAAAGTAAGATACACAAAAGTGAGTACGATTGATAGAGTCAGTACGATACGATTGATAGTCAGTACGATAAAATTAACAGAGTCAATATGATTAGTAATATAGAAGACATTTGTGATTTCCAAAACATGATATAGAAGTCAAAGTAGAACTTTTAACTCAATAATATCCCCCTTTTTGGAAAGCACAAAACACATATTAAAGACAACAAGAAACACTTATCTCCCCCTGAGTTATTGGAAACTTTTCTGAGTATGAATTTGAATACAACTAACTCCCACTTACGTGTAAACTTTCCTAAGGATTTTATTCACATATTTTCCTTGGATTCAAAGTATTTGATTAAAAAATTCTCCCTTTGTAAAACATTCTCTCCCTTTGTGATTTACAAAAATAATGGGGTAACCTTGGGTTTCCTGAATGAGTTAGAGAAAAGAAATGCAGGACAAAAGAAAAAGTATCATAAAAGTTATTACAAAACAATGACAGGTTCTATTAGAAAAGAAAAAAAATACAACAGTCATTTGTTCTCTCTATCCTTTTCCTTCTTTATCATCTCATTAAGAACATCTTTCATCTTTTTTATTTCTTTCTTGTCTTCAGAAATTGAATCACCCTGTGATCTGAGAAGCTTTTGTTGGTCGGCAAAAAGATGATCTTGATTCTTGATGGTCTCCTCCTGGACTCTGATTACTTCTTCAAGAGTATCAATTCTGTTTTTCAAATTCTTGTTATCTTTGGATAACACCAAATTTTGTTTTTTCAACAAAACTATTTCATCTTTGAAAGATGAAACCTTCGTGAATTCAGACTGAAAAACATTCATTCTCTCTTGAAATTCTTTCACTGAAGGAATATCAGCTACATGAGTTACCTGATTCAGTCTTTCAATAGTTTATTTGTCAATCTTGTTAAAATCAATATCAAGATCATTTGAAAACCTCATTATATCATTAATTTCTATCTCATGTTCATTCACTGAGATTTCTGTTTTATATGAACACTTGGTCATCCTATTGCAAGCCTTCTGATGAGCAGCTGATGCTTTAGATAGAACTTTCAAATCAACTTCAACTGAAAAAACATTCTTTCTCACTTCTCTTACAGAACCAAATTTCTTTTTCTGATGGTCCGTAATAAAATCAATTTTCCCTTCCAACCTGGGAATGTAAGTAATAGTCGTTTCAACCCTCCTTAAAACATAAACAATGTAATCACTTATATTTTGAGAAATTTTTTGTTCTGAATTAGTATCTTCATCATACGAAAGCAGTTCATTTGATCGGCTTGAGTCAAAAACTGCATGTTTTCCTTTTACTTTTTCTTTATCCCTTGTTTCTTCTTCTACTTTGTCATTGATGACAATAACTTTTTCAGTATGAGAAGATTGAGAACCTTGCTTTGCTTGAGGGGGTGTTTTATCCGGATTTTTAGAAGTTTCAATAGGTACTTGATCGGCAAGAGGAACTTGTTGAAAACCATCACTCTTCTTTTGAACCAATTCTTCTCTACTCTTTTTCAAACTCTGAAGGAATTCCAAAAGAAAATCTCCATCCTCTTCTTTAACTTATCCTATTTCTTCCAACATTTGTTTTCCTTTTTATTTATCTAGAAGACTCTGTACGATTGGTTCTTGATGTATTTCTTCCGTTAGTTGAGCACTAGCATCCTGAACCATTTTGAGTACTTTAGAGATATCAAAGTCTTGAGCCTTTCTTTTCAAAATAGACTTCTTTTTCTTTTCATCATGAAGGGTTTCTTCTACCCTTATTATTTATGCAAAATCTTCAGCTGGGTCAAGACCGAACTTTGGATCACATTCCTTTCTCTGTTCTCTTTCTTTTCTCCACTTGGCCAAAAACTCCTTACTGTACTTTGGTTTCTTCTTTGCCTTTGAACTGGTTTGCGGATCTGACTTTTGAGGAGCACCAACAGATGGATTATCTTTGACCGGTATAGGTTCTGATTGATTCTGAGCCGATTCTGCTTCTAAATCTCTTACAAAATGTTTTGAATTTGGGTCAAAACAAACATTCAACTTATTCAATGTACTTTTACTAATCTAGGAGGGCCTCAAATATATCTGATTTCCTTTCAATGGAATATTAAAAAACATCATACTCTTGAGAATGAATTTTGTAAGAATATCTAGATACATAATCATTTGGGACTTAATTACTCCTGACTTAACATTCTTGATAGTTTCAAAAACATATCCAATGAGATTTACTTTTCTGATATTTACAAGATAGTCAAGCATAAAAACATCAGAAACGTTCAGAGTTTCTCTATCTCCTTTCCTTGGGATAAGAAAACCTTTCATCCAAAGAGTCACAAATCTATTGTCCGGAGAAAGATGAGTTACTTTCATCTTTTCTTCATTTATTATAAACAGAGACTTTTCGGCATTCAGTTTGTTAAACGTACCAACTTCCTCTGGTAGTTTATGAGATGGATAGAAAGAGTCCCCTTCTATCAGAACATTTAGAAAATGAGCTTCTTGACTCATATACATAAAAATATTTATATCGTACACAGCAAAGTTGATAGTCATATTTTTATCAAACGATATAGTTTTATAAAACAGAGTGACTTCATCAAAAAGAATCGGATCTTGAGATACTGGTTTTTCAACACATAAATGTTCCCAGCATTGAAACAAAATATTTCTTCTGATTGTAGAATCGTACGAATCAAAAAATCCCTGAGAAACAATCCTTTCTCTGAAAAATTATTTCTCTATAAAAGTCTTTGAATACATTTCGACGGGAGTATTAATAGAGGACTGACACATATAGGTGAAGCTGCATGAAAGATCATATGATGACTTAAATCAGTAGAGCCGAGCTTTTCCACAAATCGTGAAAAACTGGTGTGGGATTGTGGAGGGGGGGGGGGGGGTCTATTTATAGGGGGTAAAAAGATTGACTGTTTATCTTCTACAGTTGAGATTAGAGGAAAAAAAATCAACAGATATAATTAAAGAGAAATTAAAAATTAAAAAAAATGAAAAGTATTTACCTTCCGGAGATGGTAAGGTAATTATTGTTTTAGATATTATTGAAAGAAAAAACATAGGAGTACGAAGTAAAATAATACTATCAATATTCATACCAATGGAAAACAAAGTCATTACCATTAACTGACGAACCGATGTAAAACAATATTGTTAGCATGAACTGACAAGCCGATGGAAAACAAACTTGTTACCATGAACAAACGTGCCGATGGAAAATAAATTCATTACCATGGTTTGACAAGCTGATGGAAAGGAAATTAATTACCATGAATGGACAAGCCGATGGAAAAGAAATTAATTACCACGAATGGATGTGCCGATGGAAATGAAATTCATTACCATGAACAGACGTGCCGACGGGCAGAAAGGTAAATAATACAATAAAACAATCAATACAATTAACAGAAAATAAAATGATACAATAAAACTGTCAATATGATAAACAGAAAATTAAATTATACAATAAAACATTCAATACGATAAACAGAAAAGTAAATGATACGATTTAACTATCAATACGATAAACAGAAAAGTAAATGATACGATAAAATTGTCAATCCAATAAACAGAAAAGTAAATGATACGATAAAACTGTCAATACAATAAACAGAAAAGTAAAAACACATACCAAGAGAATAAATAATTAAATATCATAAGATAAGAAGAATCATAGTAAGAAACATAGTAAGAAATGTTCTCCCCCTTTCTAGAGGAGTGGTTTGATGTAATGAGAAATGTAAAATAAGAAGTGTATATGAATGATTATTTTAATGTAATCATTCCTAGCTTCTGTTTTATAAACTCAAATCTATCGGAATGTAATGGTTTTGTAAAAATGTCAGCAAGTTGTTCTTGCATTCTGATGAATTGTAAAATAATATCACCTTTTTGTGTGTGATCCCTAAGAAAGTGATGCCTAAAATCTATGTGTTTTTCACGAGAGTGATGTGATGTGTTCTTACTAAGAGCTATGGAACTAGTATTATCACATAGAATTTGGGAGTTGGAAAAACTCAAACCATAGTCAATGATTTTGTGTTGCATCCAAAACACATGAGCACAACAACTTCTAACTACTGCATATTCAGCATCAGCAGTGGAAAGTGCTACTGAGTGTTGTTTCTTGTGGGACCAAGAAACCATAGAATCTCTTAATAAATAACATGTTCCAGATGTACTTTTTCTATCCAATCTTCGACCACCAAATTCAGCATCTGAAAAACATTTTAAAACAAAATCACATCCAGAAGAGTAAAAAAAGTCCTAAATCCACAGTGCCTTTTAAATACCGAAAGATTCTCTTTACGGCTTTTAAATGAGACTCTTTTATATTATTTTGATATCTTTCACATAAGCATAAATAAAACATTATGTCTGGTCAACTAGCTGTCAAGTATAGAAAACTTCCTATCATACCACTAAATATTGTTTGATCTACTGGGTTCCCTGTTTCATCAAGATCAAGTGTATTTGAGTTACTAAGTGGAGTGCTAATACTTTTATTTTTTTCATATCCATACTTTTTGAACATGTCTTTAATATACTTATGTTGAGATATATATGTCCCTTCTGGGTTTTTAGAAATTTGATAATCTAAAAAGAATGTTAACTCCCTCATCATACTCATTTCAAACTCAAATTTCATTAAATTAGCAAAATAATCAGTTAAAGATTGCTGAGTTGATCCAAATATGATGTCAGCAACATAAATTTGAAAAATCAAAACATTTTTATTTTCCATTTTTATAAAAAGGGTTGGATCTTCTATACCTTTTGTATAATTTTTTTGTAAAATAAATAATGTATGTCTATCATACCATGATCTAGGGGCTTGTTTAAGACCATATAGGGATTTGGTATGTTTAAAAACATGATTAGGATGTTTTGGGTCGAGGAAACCAGGAGGTTGTTCGACAAAAAATTCTTCTTGAACAAAACCATATAGAAAAGAACATTTAACATCCATTCGAAATAGTTTGAAGTTAATGTATGATGCAAAGGCTAATAGAATACGAATAGATTTAAGTCTAGCTACCAAAGAATATGTTTCTACATAGTCTATTCCTTCTTGTTGATTATATCCCTTAGCAACAAGTCTTGATTTATTTCGTACAATGATTTCATTATCATCACATTTGTTTCTGAAAACCCATTTTACTCCAATTACAGTTGTTTCTTTAGGTCTTTCAACTAAAGTCTAGACAGAATTCCTCTCAAATTCATTTAGTTCATCATACATTGCTTTGATCCAATCTTCATCATCTAAGGCCTCACTTGGACTTTTATGATCAAATTGGGAAAGAAAAACAAGATGTTCTATTTCATTTATTAAGGAATTTCTGGTCCTTATAGGTTGATTTACATCACCAATGATATTATCAATTGGATGATTCCTAAGAAATTATTGATTTGGATTTTGTAAAACCCGTTCATCATCATATGGTAAAAATTATTCTCTAGTAAATGTTTCAGAAGAATCTTCTTGAACATTTTCCTTATCAGAAGGATCTTCTAACAAAGGTTGATAATCAGTTTTTGAAAACACATCCGAGGATGTAGGTTGGGATGATTTAAAAACAAAAGGATCTGATTCATCAAATTTTACATGTACTGTTTCCTCAACAGTACAAGTGTTTTTATTGAATACTCTATATGCCTTAGAAGTTGTGGAGTAACCTAGAAAGATTCCTTCATCATATTTTGGTGTGAACTTGTGTTGATTATCTTTTGTATTCAGAATGAATACTTTTCACCCAAAACCTTAAAAGTATGAAGCATTAGGTTTTTGGCTAGTCCATAACTTATAAGGTGTTTTATTAAGAAAAGGTCTTGTTAAAACACGATAAATAGTATAACAAGCAGTACTAACAGCTTCAGCCCAGAAGTGCTTAGAAATTGAGTACTCACTCAACATAGTTCTAGTCATTTCCTGAAGAATATGATTTCTTCTTTCAACAACACCATTTTGCTGAGGAGTTATTAGAGCTAAAAAATTGTGAGTAATACATTTCTTACTACAAAAAGTTTTAAATTAAGAATTTTGAAATTCACCACCATGATCATTATGAATAGTTATCAATGGTAGGATTTTCTTATTTTTAACTTGGGCTCTAAATGTTTTGAAATAGGAAAAGGATTCAGATTTCTTTGTTAGAAAATAGACTCATGTGAATCTAGTAAAGTCATCAACTAAAACAAATACATAGTATTTTACTCCAATGATTCCAATTTGTGAAGGACCAAAAAGATCCATGTGCACTAGCTACAATGCATTAGAAGTTAAAACTTCATTAATTGATTTAAAGCTAGTTTTATGTTGCTTTCCCAATTAAAAAGGATCACAGACTTTTGAAGAATCATATCTAAGATCAGGTAGTCCCTTTACCTATCTTTTCGTTGAGAGTTTACAAAGGTTTCCTAGATTGCAGTGTCCTAGTCTTATATTCCATATCCATGAATGGTCTTCTACTGCACTTAAACAGGGTAAATTTTGGCTTCTAAGGTCTTCTATGTTTATAGTGTATACATTCTCTTGCCTATGGGCAGATAGAATGAACTCATCCTTGGAATTGTGAACTAGACACTTATCATTTCTAAAATTCACAAGGTAGCCTTCATCACATAATTGACTTATGCTAATGATATTGTGCCTAATACCTTTAACAAACAAAACATTTTAGATAAGAACTTTTCCAAGAAAATCAATATTACATATACCAACAATCTTTCCTTGAGAATTATCTCTGAAGGTAACCTTTCCTCATTTTGTTTTGATAATATTTTAAAAGATATCTTTATTTATGATCATGTGTAGAGAAAAACCACTATCCATGTACCAAATATTCTTGTTGGTACACTTCTCATTTTCCTGAAAAAGAAACAATTAGTTTTTCGGAATCCAAACTTTTTTGGATCCAGAAGGATTAGATAAGAGAATTTTATAAATCCAAATTTGTTTTAAAAAATGAGCTTTATGAAATCCTAAAGATTGAGTTTTATTAAGAGAACACTCTCTTTTCTAATGTCCACCACATTGACACATAGAAAAAAATGTGTTTTTTGTAGAACAAAATGGTTATTACAAAAAACCTGTTTGGAATAAGTATAACCAAGTCCAGAATGATTCCTCAAAGGTATAATTTGAGAATATATCTTGTAAAAGTTTTCCTTTCCATGAGTAAAGTTTGAAATACATTTATTTAAAGAGAAAATATCTGACTTCAGTTTTAAAAATATGTTTTTATCTTCCAAAACATTCAATTTTAAACTAGAGTTAGGCTCTAAAATTTTTTTCTTACAAATCACATTTTCTAGATCCTTAGAAAGTTTATCCTTATCAGATTTGACTTTATCATGGGTTTTTAAAATACTTTCAAAATCAGAAGTTTTTTTATCAAGATCATTAGAATGATCTGATACTTCTTTAGTTAAAACTAAAATTCTAGAATTTTCTTTATGAAGATTTTTCTTAAGTTTATAATTTTCATTCTCAAGCAGTTTAGCAAATATAGACACTTATTCAAAATAAGGTAGTGTATCATCTTCTGATGATAAAGAATCATCATTTAAAGATTCATAATATTTATTATAAATATAATTTTCATTTAAAGAGACATTTGTAATAGCTTCATCATTATGTACCTTGGCCATAAGACAATGATCTTTATTTTGTAGTTTGGCTATAAGTCCAATACTTCTCTTTCTTGAGGACTCATGTTCTGAAGAATTGTCTGAAGAATCACTACCACTTGCACTCCAAGTATCATTTGACTTCAAGACTTTCTTTGTCTTATAATACTTTTTCTTATTTATTTCAGAATGTTTCTCCTTTCTATCTTTTCTCTTCAGTAAAGGACAATCAGGCCTTATATGTCCTACTTTCTTACATTCACAACAAGTTACCTCTGAATCTTTATTATCCTTCATTTATTTCTTTTTGAATCTGTATTGGATGTCTTTCTTTCCCACAATCTTGTTCATCCTTCGAACAAGATTGGCTAACTCATTATCTGAAAGATCAAAATCACTTGAATTAGATATAACAACTTTCTTGGCTTTGGATCTTGTTATCCTTTCAGCTGTTTTAGATTTAGATGTAAAATCTACACTACCATTTCCATTCTTCTTCTTGTTGAGATCAACATCTCGATTCATTCTTGTCTCATGCTATAAAAGTTTTCCAAATAGTTCATCAAGAGTAATCTGGGAAACATTTCTATTTTCATCAATATATGTCCTTTTTGACTCGCATTCATTTAGAATTATATCTATAATCTTATCTACAAGAGCTTCATCATCAAGACCTTTTCCCCTATAGATTGTAAACTATTGACAATTGTCATAAATCTTTGTTGCACTTTACATACTGGCTCTCCAAAAGGGAAAATGAATCCATGATAATATGCTTGAAGCATTGCTC
Source organism: Viscum album (assembly GCA_963277665.1). Taxonomy (NCBI): domain Eukaryota; kingdom Viridiplantae; phylum Streptophyta; class Magnoliopsida; order Santalales; family Viscaceae; genus Viscum; species Viscum album. The sequence continues at coordinate 55,959 of CAUJRU010002077.1, forward strand.
TTCTTGTTTCTATAACCTTGGATGTACCAAAATGTGTGACTTCCAATTTCATCTAAATACAGTTGGCTGCATCACATGAAGATATCTGGTTGTATATATTCATGGTCATTGAACATAATAAAGTATTATGTACCTAGTAATTCAGTGTATATTCTTTCTTCTCTTGGTTAGTGGAAGTACTGACTTCTTTGTCAGGAATTTTGTAACCTCCAGTAAGCATTATAAAATTGTCTACACCAGTATAGATAACAAACGTCTTTATTCAATCTCTCCAGTAATCATAATCATTCCCATTAAAGATAGGTGGTATAGAAGGATTTAGGTTTTCAATTGACCCAATATTCATTCCTACGATCTAATGAAACAATAAAAACTTTTCCACTCCACATGTTAGTGTAGTGAGTAGTTAAAAAAGAAAGTTTGAAAGAAATAGAGTATGTAATAAAAATCAGTGGAAACCTCTTCTGATACAAATTTTTGGATCGAAAATGTAGAAGTATATGTATATTAGATGGAAAAATACAAGAGGCGGGGGGGGGGGTGATTTGTAGGTTTAAAATCTTTGAGTTTAAACACTTAAGAGATTATTTTAAAAGATCTTAATCTAATTCAATTCAAACAACCACAATTGTATTGAATATAAACGTATGACGTAATGTAATACTATTATAAAAGTAAAGTAATTGTATTCAAGATGAATACAATAATTAGAGTAAAAAATGTGTGAGAGATTATACAATAAAGCGTATAGAATCTATTAATACAAATTGTAATAGAATTATTGTAATTGAAACAATTACAATTGAAAGTGTAATGAAGAAATAAAACAATAAAAATTCCCTTCTAATACAAACAGCAACGGAAATGTAAAAGTATTACAATTCTTTTGACCCAAATAGAAGGGTTATACTTTCACCTAGGATAAGAGGCATGTCTTACCACCTCCTTGGTAAGACCTGAATACGATGATCGGAACATCTGTCTGCCTATCCCCGACAGCTCTCGATACGATGATCAGAATGTCTGTCTTCCTATCCCCGATAGCCCATGATATGATGATCGGAACGTATGTCTGCCTATCCCCGGTAGCCCTCGATTTTGTAAGTAATTAGCACCTATATATTTCAATTTCTTGAAATCCCTCGATACGAAGACTGGTAACACAAAGCACAAAGAATGAGAGAAGTCACAACGTCTCTCTCTAGAACTTGATAGAAGAAAAATATCACTACTACTCTTCTGGGCTTCAAATGAACTCCCATTTATAGGCCTTAGGTTCTAATGGTCACATTTCCTCCAATGGTCACATTTCCTCCAATGGTCATATTTCTTCAAAAAACTCGGAGGGGCTTGGACACCTGGAATTATATCGGTCACATTGAAACAGAAATCACAACATTGTTTTGATTAATTTGTAACTAACTCAACAAAATCATATTAGTTAAATCAAAATACATATGAAGATGATAAAAATGAGTACGATTAATATGAAACATGTGTTTTTTGACTAAGTACCAAAACAAGCAAGTAATGAAAGTATGAGTATTATAAGTATTACTAAATTTAATGTATTGATATGATGCAAAGTAAGATACACAAAAGTGAGTACGATTGACAGAGTCAGTACGATACGATTGACAGAGTCAGTACGATACAATTGAAAGAGTCAGTACGATACGATTAATAGATTCAGTATGATACAATTGACAGAGTCAGTATGATACGATTGACAAAGTCAGTATGATTAGTAAGATAAAATACATTTTTGATTTCCAAAACATGATATAGATGTCAAAGGTGAACTTTTGACTCAACAATTGTGAAACTAGGGAGACCTATGGAACTTTAGATCTAGATCCGTCTTTGAGATTTTTTTAGCTGTTGATTAGGAAGGGGCAAACCATGAAAGCCAGATCTTTCCACCAACTCGCCGATGTGAGTAGCCGCATCTATCCCTGAAATAGATGATCTTCAAAGACTGCGCCCAAGCCACCGAGAGATCGACAACATGGCCAAGGAGCAGCAACGATCCATCAAGGAGAAGGGGCGACAATGATGGAGATCGCAAAGGGAGATCCCCCGATACTCAATCTCCATTCTCTTTAGGTTTTTAGGAGTTTTAGAGTTTTTTGTTTTTTTGGGATTTTCAGTGACTTTAGGTTTCTAAAATTTTTTGGGAATTCATGGGTTTATATGTTTTAGGGTTTTGTAGTTATTTTTTAGGATTTTTATGTTTATTAAATGTCTCATGTATTTTGATCAGTATTAGGGGTTTTATGGTTTTTAAGGGTTTTGTGGTTTTTTTGGAGGTCTAGGGTTTATTTTTTAGTCTTTTATTTTTCTAAAGGGAATTTGGATTTTTATAAAAAAATTAGGGGTTTAAAGGGTTTTTAGATTTTTTTAGTGTGTTTTTAGGTTTTTATAGGTTTTTAGGGGTTTTAAAAGTTTTAAGTTTTTCTTTAGGGATTTTAGGGATTTTTAGTGTTTTAGAATTTTTATTTTTTAGGGTATGTATGTGTTTTTAGGTTCATAAGTTCTTCTAATGATTTTTCAATATTTTTTTTTTTTGAAAATATTTAGTGATTTTTAGGAATTTTTATGATTTTTATGGGTTTTATGGTTTTAGGGATTTGGAGGTTTTTAGGGTCTTTAGGGTATTTTAGGAATTTAGGAATTTTGTTTTTTAGGGTTTTTGGGTTTTTTGGGTTATTTGGAGTTTTAGTGTTTTTAGAGTTTTTTAACGTTTTAGGGGTTTAAATGGTTTTTGTACTTTTTAGTGGGGTTTTTGGGTTTTTATGGGTTTTCAAGGTTTTGTAAGGATTTATGGGGTTTTATGACTTTTGGGTAATTATGGTTTTTAGGGTTTCCATATTTTTAGTGTTTTTTAGGTTTTTAAGGTTTTCTTAGGTTTTTAGGGTTTTCTAAATTTCAAGGTTTTTAAGGGATTTTTTTTGTAATTTATGGAATATTTAGGTTTTAAAGGTTTTTAATATTTCTGTAGTTTTTATTTTTTTCTTTGGGTTTAAAGGGGTTTTTTGTGTTTTAAAGGTTTTTTGTTTTTTAACATTTTTTGGGGTTTTAGGGTTTTAGATATTTTTAGTGGGATTTTAAGGGTTTTTATAGATTTACTAGGATTTTTTATGGTTTTTATGGGTTTAATGGTTTTTAGGAGATTTTAGGGGTTTAGTGTAATTATGGGGTTTTAGGGTTTTAAACATTTTTTTGAATTTTAGGGGTATTAAATGTTTTTATTCTTTTAAATTTTTCTTATTATTTTTTAGGGTTTTAAATTTTTATATATTTTTAGTAATTTTGTATGATTTTATGGGTTTCTAGGGTTTTTTTGGGATTTTGTGGTTTTTTGGGTTTTTATGGTTTTTTGGGTTTTTTTGGGTTTTTAACGCCTCTTAGATTTTCAGGGGTTTAGTGTGTTTTTAGGTTTCTACGGTTTTTTGAGAGTTTTTAGGGTTTTTAATAATTTTAGTGATTTCTGGATTTTTATGGTTTTTTGGGGTTTTAGGGATTTGAGATATTTAGGGTTTTTATAGTTTTTTAGTTTTTTATTGTTTTTTGGGTTTTTTTGGGGTTTTTCATGTTTTTTTAGTTTTTTAAGGGTTTTTATAGTTTTTAATGTTTTATGGGTTTAAAGGGATTTTAGGGTATTAGTCATTTTTAGGTTTTAGAGGGATTTTTAATGGTTTTAGTGGTTTTATGATTTTTAGGGTTTCTTGGGTCCTTTTATGTTTTTTTTTTCATTTTTAGCATTTTTAATGTTTTAGGGGTTTAATGTGTTTTTAGGTTTTGTAGGGTTTTAGGGTATTTTACATTTTTTGGTATTTTAGTGCCCTTATTGGATTTCTATGGATATTTAGGATTTCTAAGGATTTTGATGGGGTTTTTTTTGTGTTTTAATGGAATTTTTTGATTTTTAATATTTTTGGGTTTTAGGGGGTTCAAGTGTTTTTTGGTTTTTAAGGGATTCTTATGGGATTTCATAGTTTTTTATTAATTTTAATTTTTTTTTGAAATTTGATGGATGTTTTAGTGATTTAATTTTTTTAGTTTTTTAAGGGATGTTTTTGTTTTTTGGGGGTTTTATGGTATTTTTTTTTATAGTTTTTTATGTTTTTAGGGGTTTTCATGTTTTTTTTGTATATTTTTTATATTTTTAGTAGATTAAAGGGGTTTTAGAGTATTTAATGTTTTGTATTGTTTTTATGGTTCTTTGATTTTTTAAGGGTTCTATGAATTTTTATGATTTTTATGGGTTTTATGGGTTTCTAGGGTCTTTAAAGGGTTTAAACATATTTAGTTTTTTATGAGTTTTAAGAGTTTTAGATTTTTAAATTTTTCTTAGGGAATTTTTTGGGTTTCATGTTAATTGTGTTTTTAATGATTTTTAAGGAAATTTGAGAATTTTTATGGTTTATTAGGATTTTATGGGTTTTTTGGGGTTTTTTTTAAATTTAATAGTTTTTAATATTTTTTTATAATTTTTTTATCATTTTTGAAGTTTAAATGGTTTTTAGAGATTTTAGATATTTCTATGGGTTTTATGGGATTTTTTTCTTATTAAGGATTTGAGGGTTTTTGAGGTTGTTGGTTTTTTTAGGATTTTTTTGGGTTTTTATTATTTTTATAGGTTTTAAATGTTTTTAAATTTTATGGTTATCTTAGGTTATTTAATTTTTTAGGAATTTTTAGTTCTTTTTACTGTTTTTATGATTTTTTACGTTTTTTATGGATTTTTATGGGTTTTGGGATTTTTATGTTTTTTAGGTTTTTAGTTTCATTAGAAATTTTTAGTGTTTTTTGGTTTTTAAGGTTTTATTCATGTTTTCAGTGTTTTTATGGTGTTTAATGTTTTAAAGGATTTTTAGTCTTCATTATGATTATTATTGGCTTTTAGTATATATGGATTTTTTAAAAAATAGGATTTTAGAGGGTTTTTTGGTTTTTTGGTTTTAGTGTTTTTTGAAATTTTTAGGGTTTTAAAGGTTTCTTAGAGTTTTTAAAATTTTTAGGGATTTAAATGGTTTTTATATTTTTGGGGGGTTTTTAGGGATATCCTGGGTTTTAGGGGTTTTCTTAACATTTTAGGGGATTATGGTTTTTATGTTATTTTAGGGTTTTAGGGTCTATTTAATGTTTTTTGGGATTTCGTTTTCCTATGTTTTTATGGGTTTTAACAGTTTTTAGTTTTTATGGTTTTCTTATGGGTTCTCAAGGTTATTATCATTTTTACAATTGTAGTGATTTTTATAGATTTTTTATTTTTGTAATTTTTTAGGGTTTTATGGATTCTATGTTTTTTTATGTTTTTTAGGGTTTTAGGGTTTTTTAAAAAAATGTAGGTTTTCAGGGGCCTATTGTTTTTTTATGTTTTTTTTGTAATTTTGTGGTTTTCAGGGTTTTGGGGGGTTTTATGTTTTTAGGGATTTTAGGACATTTTAAATTTTTTTTAATTTTATAGTTTTTAGGTATTTAGAGAGTTTTTATAATTTTTAGGGGTCTTAATTTTTTTAGAGTTTTAGGGGTTTTATATGTTTTTAGGGTTTTAAGGACTTCATAGAATTTTTCTGGGTTTTTAGTTTTTTACATTATTATAGTTTTTAGGGATTTTATGTTTTTATGTTTTCTACGGCTCTTAGGGGTTTGTGAGGGGGAATAGGGTTTTAATGATTTTTTTAGGTTTTAGTGTTTTTTTAGTTTTCATGGGTTTTTAATATTTTCTAGAGTTTTTTAATGATTTTAAAGTTTCCGAGGGATTATAGAGTGATTAGTGAGTTATTTGGTATTGTATGGGTTTTAGTGTTTTTAAGGTTTTTAGATGTTTTCGGTACTATCTACTTATTAGGTTCATAGGATCTTTTTTGGGTGTATAGAATTTATTGGTTTTTGGGGGTTTTTAAGTGGTTTTAGGTTTTTAATGTTTTATTAGGATTTTTATGGGTTTTTATAGATATTTACTTTGAAAGAATTTTTCAGGATTTTATGGTTTTTAGGTTTTTGAGGGGTTTTAGTGATTTAGGTAGTTTTTATGGTTTTTAGGGGGTTTTATAGTTTTTTGGGTTATATTGGGTTTTGTTGGTATTTTTTGTGTTTTATGTTTTTTAATGTTTTCTTAGGGGTTTTATGGTTTTTAGTTTTCTTAATCTTTTAGTTATCATAAGGGTTTTTGGTGTTTTATGGTTTTTATGCCTTTTATGGATTTTGTGGTTTTTTATGTTTTCAAGGGTTTTATGGTTTTTATGGTTTTTATGGTGTTTTGGGTTTTTTGGTTTTTTTGAGTGTTAAGTTTTTAATGATTTTATAGTTTTTAACATTTTCATGTTTATAAATATTTTTTACAATTTTTCCTCGTTTTTTTGTTTTTTTTTCAATTTTTAGGATTTTTTATGTTTTTAGGGGTTTTTATGGGTTTTGGATTATTTTTTGGACCATTTTTTGGGTTTTTTAGGATGTTCATCATTTTTAAGGTTTTTGGGGTCTTAAGTGTGTTATGGTTTTTATGGTTTTCTTAGGGGTTTACATGTTTCATAATTTTTTTTACGTTTTTAGATATTTTTAGGGATTTTTTGGAATTTTTGGGTATTTAGAATTTTTTTATGTTTTTAATGGTTTAAAGTTCTTTTAGGTTATAAGGTGTTCATAGGGTTATAAATGGTCTATATGTTTTTTCATTTCAAGGTATTCTTATGTCTTTTTTATAGGAAATTATTATTTTTTAGGGTTTATAGGAATTATAATGTTTTTAGGGTTTTGAGAGTTTTATGGTTTTTGGGTTTTAATGGTTTTTATAATTTTATATTTTTTATGGTTTTTTAGAGTTTTTAAGGGTTTTCGGGGTTTAAAGGTTTTTTTAAATTTTATTTTTTATGTTTTTTATGTTTTTTATGGGGTTTAATGTTTTCGGGATTTTTATTGATTTTACAGGTTTTTAGTGTTTTATGGTCTTTTGATTGTTCGACATTTTTGGGTTTTTTATCATTTTTAGGTTTTTTGGGGTTTGAAGTGTTATTTTGGTTTTTTATTTTCATAGGGGTTTTCTTGGGTTTTAGCAGTTTTTTATATTTTTAATGTTTTTTAGTTATTTTTTATTTTTTTTTTATTTTTTTTAGATTTTAAAAGTTTTATGGGTCTTTTGGATTTTATAGGTTTTTTGGTTTTTGGAATTTTATGGGTTTTTCTGGGTTTTACATGTTTTAAAATTTTTTGGGTTTTCATAGGGGTTTCCAAGGTCTCTTATGTTTTTGGAATTCTTTATGGTATTTCAATTGTTTTATCGATTTTGAGAGCTTTTTTTGGTTTTTTATATTTTTAATCATTATTTGTTTGTTTAGTTATTTTTTTTGGAGTTTTTAGGGGTTTTATGGTTTTTGTGGTTTTCATCATTTTTAGGGGTTTAAATAGTTTTTATATTTTTATGTGGGTTTTTAGGGTTTTATGGGTTTTTAGGGATTCATGAATATTTTAGGGAGTTTTAAGGGTTTTAGGGGTTTTATGTTTTTAGGGTCCTTTTAGGGGTTTTAGGGTTTTTAATGTTCTTTGGGTTTTGGGGGTTTTTTGTGTTTGTACCTTTTATGGATTTATTATGGTTTTTGAGGGTTTTTTGGATTTTTATGTTTTTAATGATTTTTAGGAATTTTTAGGATTTTAATTGTTTTTTGGGTTGTATGGATTCTGATGGTTTTTTATGTTTCTAGATTTTTTTGGATTTTTAGCATTTTTTGGTTTTTATGTGTTTTAGGTTTTTTTATGTTTTGTGGAATACTTAATTTGTTAAGGGTTTTTAGGTATTTAGTGAATTTTATTGATTTTTAGGATTTTTAGGATTTTATATTTTTAGGGTGTTTTTTGTGTCTATAGGGTTTTTATGGTTTTTTCAATTTTTAGGGTTTTATCATTTTTAGTGGTTTTCAGGGTTTTATAGATTTTATCCTTTTTATGGGCTTAAACTGTTTTCATATTTTTAGGGGGGTTTTGGGTTTTAGGAGTTTTTAGGGGTTTTAGGAGTTATTATTATTATTATTATTATTTTAGTGTTTTTAGGGTATTCAGGGTCTTTTAGTATTTTTTAGTGTTTGAGCATTTTAATATTTCTCAGTGGTTTTATGTGTCTTTAGATTTAAATGATTTTCTTAGGTTTTTCTTATGGTTTTCTAGATTCTTTTGGGATTTTTACATTTTTAGGTATTTTTGATGAATTTTAGGATTTTTGTGGTTTTGATGATGTTTATAGATTTTTAGGGTTTTTGTGTTTTTAACTATTTTTGGGTTTTTAATTCTTTGTTTGTATTTTTTAGAGCTTTTATGTTTTTAGGGTTTTTAGGTTTTCTTAGGGGTTTTAATTTTCTTTCTATTTTTTCATTTTTTAGGGATTTTTAGTTATTTTTTAAAAAATAATGCCTTATTTATTTATAGGTTTTTTGAGACATTTGAAGGGTTTGAAGTTTTTTAGTTTTTTATGGTTTTGGGGTTTTAGGGTATTTTTGAGCTATTTAGAGTTTTAAGGATTTTTAGATTTTTAAATGTTTTAGACCTATAAAGCATTTTTATAATTTTTAGATGATTCAAGGTTTTGAGTCAGATCTATGGTTTTAAAGGTTTATTCTGTGTTTTATGGTCTTTTTTAGGATTTTAGGGTTATTAGTGTTTTATAGGTTTCTTAAGGATTTATGTGTTTTTAGGTTTCTATGGTTTTCTTATGGTTTTTTCATGTTTTAGGGTATTAATGTTTTTAGGGATTATTTTGGCTTTTGTAGAATAATTACGATTTTTAGGATTTTTAGAGATTTTTATTGTTTTTTGGGGTTGTTAGGGTTTTATGGATTTTATGGATTTTGGTGTTTTAGGTTTTTTACGCATTTTAAGTGTTTTTTTGGTTTTTATTGTTTTCTTAGGATATTTTGGGGTTTTTAGGGTATTTTATATTTTTAGTTATTATTAGGGATATTTAGGATTTTTCAGGGCATTAGGGTTTTTAGGGATTTTGGGGATTTTTAGGGTTTTTATAGTTTTTATGGTTTTTTTGGGTTTTTCGGTTCTTTTAATTTTTTAGTTTTTGAAATTTTTTAGAGTTTTTTATATTTTTAGGTGTAATGGGTTTATTGAGTTTTTTTTGGTTTTAGGGGTTTTTAGAGTTCTTAGGGTTTTATGGTTTATGGTATTTTTTATGGATTTGATGATCTTTTTTGGATTTTTAAGAGTATTAATGTTTTTTTGTTTTTAGGGGTTTAAAGTGTTTTTAGGGTTTTCAGCCTTTCTTAGGGTATTTTTGGGCCTTTAGAGATTTTTACACATTATGGTAATATTAGTGATTTTTTATGATTTTTATGGGTTTTTATAGGTTTTTAGTGTTTTTAGGGTTTCAGGGTTTGTAGGGTTTTTAGATGTTTTTAATGGTTTTTTAGATTTTTAGATTTTAAATGGTTTTATGCATTTTTAGGTATTTAATATTTTATTGGGGTTTTTAGGGGTTTGAAGTTTTTTTAAATATTTAGTGATTTTTTTGGCATTTTTAGGTTTTTATTATATATATGATTTTTAAGGATTTTAAGGATTTTTTTGGGTTTTTTGGGTTTTTTGGTTTTTTAGGGGGTTTTTGGGTTTTTTAATTTTTTAGGGGTTTAGATGAAATTCTTGAGTTTTTAGTGGTTTTATGGTTATAATGGGTATTATAGTTTTTAAGGTTTTATGAGATTTTATGGATTTTAGGGGGTTTTAGGATTTTTAGGGTATTTTTGGATTTTTCAGGGTTTAGCTTTTTAGGGGTTTTAACTATTTTTAGTTTTTTTTTTCTGAGGGGGTTTCAGGGTTTTCTGATCTTTTATATTTTTAGGGTTTTTAATGGTTTTTTAGGATTATTATGGTTTTTTGACTTTATAGGTATTTTGTGGGTTTTAGTGTTTTTGGTTTTAGGTATCTTCTGGTTTTTAGCATTTTTATAATTTTTAGGGGATTAAAGTGTTTTTAGGTTTATATGGTTTTCTTATGGTTTTCAGGATTTTTTTGGTTTTTGATATTTTTTTGGCTTTTTAGGTTTTTTGTGTCTTGAGGGTTTAAGTGATTTTGAGGGGTTTATGGTATTTTTAGTTTTTTGGGATTTCTAGGGATGTCAGAGTTTTATAATTTTTTTAGAGGATTAATTTTTTTAAGTGTTTAATGTTTTTAAGGGGTTTCAAGGGTTTTAAATGTTTTTTTATATTTTTTGCAATTTTAGGGATATTTAGGTTTTTTATTTTAATTTAGATGTTTTTGGGATTTTGTGGGTTTTTGGGTTTTTGGGTATTTCTGGTTTTTGGTTTGGGGGGGGGGGGTTATGTTTTTTAGTTTTCTTAATGTTTTTTGTGGATATTAAATTTTTATCTGTTTAAAGGCTTAGAGTTTTTAGTGGTGTTTACGCTTTTATGGGTTTTCATGTTTTTATGGTTTTTAGAGGTTTTATTGCTTTTAGAGGTTTTAGGATTTTAGGTTATTTTAAGGATTTTAGGTTATTTTAAGGATTTTAGGGTTTTTTAAGTTCCTAGGAGTATCATGTTTTTTTAGGGTTTAACGTTTTTCTTAGGGGTTTCAGGGTTTTACGATTTTTTACGGTTTTAGGGATTTTTTGTTCTTTTCCAGGATTTTCCGTGGGTTTTAGGGTTTTGAGGTTTTTAGAGGTTTATGGGTTATAGGGTTTTTAGTGTTTTTAGGAATTTAAACAATTTTAAGTATTTTTATATTTTTATTATTTTCACAGTGTCTTTTATGGTTTTTCAATATTTTTATGTTATTTGGGATTTTAGGTATTTTTTTAGGTTTTTATGGGTTTTGATGATTTTATGGATTTGGTGGGTTTTATGGGGTATTTGTGTTATTAGAGTTGTTTAGGGGTTTTAGTGCTTTTTATGTTTTTAATGGTTTTAAATGTTTTTAGGTTTTTATGATTATCTAAGGTTTTATAGGTTTTATAGGTTTTTTACAATTTTTAGGAATTTTGAGAGTTTTAGGGTTCTTATGGATTTTTTAGGTATAAGGATTTTTTAACTTTTGTGGTTTTTAATGTTTTAACATTTTTTGGGGTTAAAAATATTTTTGAGTTTTTAATTGGTTTTTAGGGATTTTAAATGTTTTAAGGGATTTTTATGGGTTTTAGGGATTTTATAGTTTGTAGGGGCTTTATGGGAGGTCTTTTATGGGCTTTAGTGTTTTTTAGATTTATTTGGAGTTTTATTGTTCTAATTTTTTTGATTTTCTTATAGTTTTTTGAGTTATAAAGGATTTTTTAATTTTTTAGTTATTTTTATTGATTTTTTGGATTTTTATATTATTTAGGGTCTTTATGGATTTTGAAATTTTTAATGGTTTTGTAGGGATTTAGTATTTTTTGGGATATTATTGTTTTATAGGTTTTAGGGGTTTTAATTGTTTTAGGTTTTTATGGTTCTCTTATGGGAGTTCATGTTTTTTATGGATTTTAACATTTTTAGGGATTTTGAGGGATTTTTTTGGTTGATTATAGGTTATGTGGGTTTAAAGGGTTATGTTTACTTTTTTGGGTTTTAAGGTTTTCTAGTGTGTTTAATCTATTCAAGGATTTAAAGGGTTTTTAGATTTGTTTGTAATTTTTGCCTTTTTATGGGTTTTTTGTATTTTTATGATTTTTTGGGTTTCTATTATTTTTATGGTTTTTATGGGTTTTAGTGTCTTTTTGGGTTTTTAGGGTTTTTATGGATTTTAGTGGTTTTATGTGTTTTTAGGATTTTGAGGTTTTCTTAGGGTTTTTCATGGTTTTTAGGGTTTTTATGTTTTTTTATATTTTTGTGATTTTTTATAATATTTATGGTTTTTAGGGATTTTAGGTATTTTGATGGGTTTAGGGTTTTTATGGGTTTTATCATTCTTGGGGTTTTTAGGGGTTTCAAGTGTTTTTTGGTTTTTAAAGATTTGTTAGGGTTTTCAGTGTTTTTTTGTCTTAGGGATTTTAAGGGATTTTAAGGGATGTTTTTTGGATTAATGTGGTTTTTAGTGTTTTTAGGGTTTTTGAGGGGTTTTATGGGTTTTTATGGGTTTTAGGATTTTTTAGGGATAGGGGTTTTAAGTATTTTTATATTTTTATGGTTTTTAGAGGTTTTCGAGGTTTTTACATTTTAGGTATTTATCTTGTTTTTTAGGATTTTTATGGTTTTTAGGGGTTTTATAGATTTTTAGGGGTTTTTTTGGGGTGTTAAGGGTTTATGGTATTTGGGAGTTTTAGGGGGTTTATTTGTGTTTTTTTGGTTTTTTGGGGTTTTTTGTGGTTTTTAGAGTATTTTGTGTTTTTAAGTGTTTATTTGATTTTTAGTGTTTTTCTTGGTTTTTAGGTTTTTATGGGTTTCATGGGGGATTTACGCTTTTATATGTTGTATGATTTTTTGGGGTTTTATTGTTTTAGGGATTTTAGGGTCTTTTTAGGGATTTTTGGGGGGGTTTTAGGATTTTTGATTCTTTTGAGGTTTTAATTGATTCTATGTTTTTTATTTTTCATTATGATTTTTCAAGGTTTTATGTTTTTTATGTTTTTATTGATTTTTTTAGTTTTTATGGGTTTTTATGTTTTTTATGTTTTTTATGTTTTTAGGAATTTTAATTGTTTTACGGTTTTTATGGTTTTTACCTTTTTTATGTTTTTTAGGTGTTTTAATTGTTTTTAATTTTTTATGGTGTTCCTATGGGTTTTCAAGGGTTTTTACATTTTAGTAATTTTTATAGTTCATTGTGATTTTTGTGGTTCTTAAGTATTTTATGGATTTTGAGGGATTTTAGGGGTTTTAGGGTTTTTATAGTTTTTATCATTTTTAGGTTTTTTGGGATTTTATGTGTTTTATGTTTTTAAGTTTTTATTATGGGGTTTTCACAGTTTTTATGGATTTTTGCAGCTTGTTTACGATTTTATTAATTTTATGAATTTTATAAATTTTGAGGGTTTTTATATTTTTTGGATTTTAAAGATTTTTATACTTTTTAATGCCTGTAGGGGTTTAATGGTTTTTTTATTATTTTTTATTGGGTTTTCATAGTTTTTTGTTTTTTAGGCATTTTAAGGGTTTTTGGGTTATTTAATTGGGTTTTTAGGGTTTTTAAGTGTTCTTTTTTAAAAAACAATGGTTTAAAAGGGATATAGATTATTTATTTGTTTTTAGGGATTTATGGGTTTTCTAGTTTTTAAAGGATTTTTTAGGGTTTATGATTTTTAAGTTATTAAGGTGTTGTTAGGGTGCTTTATGGTTTTAAGATTTTTTTGGGGGTTTAGTATTTATTGGTTTTTATGGACTTCTCAGGGTTTTTTAAGGTTTTGGGGTTTTTTTCCCTTTTTATATATTTTTTGGATTTTTTTGGATTTTTATGGTTTTGTGGATTTTAGGGATTTTGTTTTTTTTGTTTTTTTTGGTTTTTTGGGTTTTTATGGTTTTTTGGGAGTATTAGGGGTTTTTTACATTATACGGATTTTAATGGTTTTTATAATTTTTTGGAGATTTTAGTTATTTAATGAATTCTTAGAGTTTTAAGTGGTTTTAGGGTTTTTTGGAGTTGTTTAGCTTTTAAATATTTAAAAGTGTATTTATGTTTTTTATTGGTTTTATTGTTTTTAGGGTTTTAAGAGGTTTTTAGGTTTTTTTGGAGGTTTTAGTTTTTTTTAAGGTTTTTTGTTTTTTTTTGTTTTTTATTGGGGTTTTATGTGTGTTTAGGTTTTTAGTTTTTTTTGTTTTTAGTGATTTTTCATGAATTTTCATGAATTTTCATAATTTTTATGTTTTTTTTTGTTTTTAGGGATTTTAGTGTTTCTAGGGGTGTTTAGGGATTTTAGGGTTTTTTGGGGGTTTTGGGTTTTGAGTGGGTTTTTTTTCAGTTTATAGGGTTTTAAAGGTTTTTTAGAGTTTTTTTTACATTTTTAAGGATTTAAAGGGTTTTTAGAGTTCTTCTTGCGTTCTTTTACAAGGAATATTTTTAGTTTTTTGGATTTATGGGTGTTTAGATTTATTTATGGTTTTTAGAGATTTATGGTATTTATGCATTTTTTGGGTTTTTACCATTGTTTAGGGGTTTTTGGAACTTTTTAGGATTTTTATAGGTTTTAGGTGTTTAGTGGGTTTTGATATTTTCCAATGACCTATCATGGTTTTAATGGGATTTATATTTTTTAAGTATTTTTAAGGATTTTTTAAGATTATTTTTGGGTTTTGAGGTTTTTAAGGATTTTTAGGATTTTTATGGTTTTGAGGTTTTTTTTTGGTTTTTACCAATTTTCATTTTTTTTGTTTTTAAGTGTTTCTTGGGTTTTAATGTTTTCCTAGGGGATTTCATGTATTTTAGGGGTTTTTAAATTTTTAAGGAATATTTGGGCTTTGCAATTTTTTAGGGTTTTATGGGTTTTGAGGGTTTTTCTGATTATATAGGGTTTTCGGGTTTTGATGATTTATTTGGGTTTATAGGGTTTTTTTAGTTTTTAAGGGTTTTTAATTTTTTTAGTGTTTTTAATTTTTTAGTGGTTTAAAGGGTTTTAATTTAATTTCATGGTGTATATGGTTTTATGGGTTTTATGGTTTTTATTGTTTTTAGGGGTTTTATAATATTTTTGTACATTTAGGGTTTTTATGGTTTTTTAGTTTTTTAGGGGTTTGAAGAGTTTTTAAGTTTACAACTTTCTTAGGGGTTTTCATTTTTTGTGTTTTTTTACATTTTTTGAGATTTTTTGGGCTTTTAAGTATTTTTAGGGTTTTAGTGTTTTTATGGGTTTTGTGGTTCTGTAGTTTTTATGGATTTTTTAGGAATATCAAGGTTTTTATAATTTTTATACATTTTAATGATTTTTTTATTTTTAGGGTTTTATGGGTTTTTATGTTTTATTTGGATTTTTAATTTTTTAGGGCATTCCAATTTTTTTATTTTTTATTAAAATTTTTAGGAGTTTAATTGTTTTTTATAGTTTTTAGTGGTTTTTAGGATTTCTATGGATTTTTTATGTTTATAAGGGTTTTAATGGGTTTTTATGATTTTTAAGGATTTTTGGATTTTTAGGGAATTCTTAGGTTTTTAGGGTTTATATTTTTTCGGTTCTAAAGTTTATTAGGGTTTCTACATTTTTATGGATTTAATTTCTTTTTTAAAAGTTTTAATGTCTTATGGATTTTGAAGGGTTTTATGTGTTTTTAGGGTTTTCATGATTTTTTTGTTTTTAGGGTATTTTTTTAGTTTTTAGGGTTTTAGGGTTGTTACATTTTTAAATGTTTTTAGGGTTTTAATGGTGTGAAAGGTTTTTATGGTTCTTTGTGTTTTCTTGCATTTTTTATGTTTTTTTAGTTTTTATGGGTTTTAAGTGGTTTTAGGTTTTTAAGGGTTTGTTAAGGATTTTCAGGGTTTTTTGGGATTTTAAATTTTTTGGGATTTTTAGTACTTTATGGGTAGTTATGATTTTTAGGTGTTTGAGGGGTTTTAGGGTTTCTGGGGTTTTTGGGGTTTTTAGTGTTTCATAGGAGTTATAACTTTTTTTAGTTTTTATAATGTTTTTAGGGGTTTTTATGGTTTTTAGGTTTTTAGGAATTTTTAAGCCTTTTTTGGATTTGAGGGTTTTTATGGGAATTGGGGAATTTGAGATTTTTTAATATTTTTTAGGTTTTAAGGGTTTTTAGACTATTTAAATTTATTTAGTGGTGTAATGAGTTTATATATATTTTTAGTGGTTTTTTGGGGTCTTCGTGGTTTTTTAAAGTTTTAGGGTTTTATGGTTTTTATGGGTTTTAAGATTTTTAGGGTTTTAAGTGTTTTAATCATTTTTAGGAATTTTTAGGTATTTCATATAGTTTTTATGGTTTTTAGGTATTTATTGATTTTGATGCTTTTCAAGGGTTTTTTGGGTTTTTTGGGATTTGGGGGTTTTAAAATTTTTTAGTTGTTTTAAGGTTTTTTAGTTTTTTTTATGTTTTTTTATAGTTTTTTAATGTTTTAAGTGGTTTAAAGGGGTTTTACAATTTTAGTGGTTTTTTTGGGGTTCATGTGGGTTTTAGGTTGGTCATGAGATTTAGAGGGTGTATAGATTTTAGGGGTATTTGGGGTATATGATCTTTAAGGTTTTCATAATTTTTTAGCTTTTCAGGGGTCTTCAGTGTTTTTAGGTTTTTAAGATGGTCTTCTGTGTTTTCCTATTTTTTATCATTTTTTACATTTTATGGAATTTTATGGTGGTTTTTTTGATTTTTATGGTTTTATGGTTTTTGGGATTGTGAGGATTTTATGGTTTTTCAGAGTTTTTCAGGTGTTCTATTGTTTTTCATTTTTAGGGGGTGTAAGGTTTTTTAGGTTTCTAATAGGTTTTCTGGGTTTCCATGTTTTAGTGTCCTTTATAATTTTAAAGATATTTAGGTATTTTTGTATATTTATCTTTTTATAGTTTTATTCGATTTTGAGGGTTTTATGGTATTATTGGATTTTGAGGGTTTTTTGGTTTATTATGGATTTTTTTTGGGTTTTTGTGGGGTTTTAGGGGATTTTAGGTATTTTATATTTTTTAGTGTTATTAAAAGTTTTTAGGGGTTGAAAGGGTTTTTAGAGGTATCAGATGTTTTTACCTGTTTTAGGGTATTTTATTGTTTTAAGGGGTTTATGTCATTTTCATATTTTTTAGGCTTTCTCGATATTCAGTGTGGTTTAGTGATTATAGGTTTCTAAAGCTTTGTTAGGGTTTTTTTGATTATTGGGATTTATACATTTTATGGTTTTGTAGTGAATTTTTTGTATATTTTTTTGTTTTTTATATTTTTTAGTTATTTTGAGGGGTTTTAGATGTTTTTATGGATTTCATAGTTTTTATGGTTTTCTGAGGGGTTTTGTATATATTTTTTATTTTTTAGTGTTTTAATGGATTTTTAGAGACTTTAATGTCTATAGAGGTTTAAAGGGTTTATAAATTTTTTGGTGGGTTTTAGGGTTTTTATGAGATTGTAGTGTTTTTTAATGTTTTAGGGTTTTTAGGGATTTTCATTGTTTTATAAATTTTGGGATTTTTTAGGTTTTTATGTGTTTTTATACTTTTAAGGTATTCTATCGATTTTTTATGATTTGGGAATTTTTAAAATAATTAGGGTTTTTAGGGCATTTATTAGTATTTTTATTGGTTTTAGGGGTTTAGTGATTTTGCTGATTTTTATAGTTTTTCTGGTTTTTATGTTTTTTGGATTGACAGAGTTTTCATTGAGTTTTTAGGGGTTTTAATGGGGTTAAAAGTTTTTAAGGTTTTTTGGGTTTTTTGGTTTTTTAGATTTTTAGCGGTTTTAAGGGTTTTATGGTTTTTATGGGGTGTTCAAGGGTTTTTATTGTTTTATGGTATTTTTAGTTTTTTGGGGTCTTTAGTGTTTTTTATGGTTTTTAGGGTTTTAAGTGACTATTATGTTTATAATGTTTTCTTAGGGTTTTTATCTCTTTAAATGATTCTTTATATTTCTAGGTCTTTAGATATTTATTTTTGAATTTCATGGTTTTTTTTTTGTATTTTAAGGATTTTGAAATTTTTGAGTGGTTTTAGGGTTTTAAGGGTTTGTTTTGTCTGTTTTTTCCATTTTATGTTTTTAGGGTTGGTAAGGTTTCTAGGTGTTTATAGGGGTTTTATAGTTTTTAGTGGTTTTTAGGGTTTTTTGGATTTTTAGAATTTTTAATGGTTTCTTGGGGTCTTAGGATTTTTAGGGTTTTAGGGTCTTTTAGGGGTTTTAGGGTTTTTTACATTTTATGATTTTTAAGGATTTTAATTGTCTTTTTTCTTTTAATGTTTTATTAGGTTTTATTCATTTTTAAGTATTTTTTGGGATTTATTTGTTTTTATGGGTTTTTAGGATTTTTTGTTGATATTTAGGTTTTTTGGGTTTTTTATGTTTTTGTGGGTTTTAGAGTCTTTTTGATTTTTTGGTGTTTTATGTGTTTTTAGGTTTCTATGGTTCTCTAAGGGTTTTTTTGGTTTTTTATTTTTTTTATTTTTCTTTTCTTTTTATGGGTTTTGCGGGGTTTATGGATTCATGGTTTTTAGGATTTTAGGAGTTTTATGGTTTTAATGGTTTTTGGGGGTTTTTTGTGTTTTTTTAGTAATTTTGGGGTCTTTAGGTTTTTTAGAGTTTTTAACCTTTTTATGGGATTAAAGGGTTTTTAGTGCTTTATTGGTTTTTTAGTGTTTGGATTTTTTTAATGATTTTAGGGGTTCTATGATCTTTTGGGATTTTGGGTCATTTAATTATTTTTTGGGTTTTTAGCATTTTTATGATTTTTAGGGGTTTATAGTGTTTTTAGGTTTATAAGGTTTTCTTATCGTTTAATGATTTTTATTTTTGTATTTATTTTAATAAATATTTTTTTATTTATATTATTATTTAGGGTTTTGAGTAATTTTGAGGGTTTTTTTTGTTTTTTAGTGTTTTTATGGATTTTTAGGGTTCTTAACATTTTTGGTTTCTTATGGGTTTTAAGTTTCTTTATTTTTTAAGGGATTCTTAGTGATTTTATATATTTTTAGGGTTTTAGAATTTTTGGATTTTTTTTTCTTTTTTTGGATTTTTATGTCTTTTAGGGTTTTTATGGATTTTGAGGGTTTTGAGGGGGGGTTTTTTGTTTTTTTGGTTTTTTAGTTTTTTCTGTTTTTAATGTTTTTTGGGGTTTAAAGGTTTTTTAGAGTTTTTTATTGTTTTTATTAGGTTAAATGGTCTTAGTAGTTTTTAGGGGTTTTCTTGGGTTTTATGGTTTTCAGAGTTTTTATGGTTTTCAGAGGTTTTATGGTTTTAAGTATTATTATGGTTTTTATTGGTTTTTAAGATCTTTTATGTTTTTATTGTATTTTTTAATTTTTTTAGGTTTTAACTGTTTTTAGGTTTTTTTTCAGTTTTCTAAGGGGTTTTCTAGAATTTTAGGTTTTATTACATAGGGATTTGTTGGTTAATTTTAGTTTTTTATGGTTTTTAGGGCTTTTTTGGTTTTATGGGTTTTATGGGTTTTTTAGGGTTC
The DNA here is from genome assembly GCA_963277665.1 of Viscum album. Lineage (NCBI taxonomy): Eukaryota > Viridiplantae > Streptophyta > Magnoliopsida > Santalales > Viscaceae > Viscum > Viscum album. The sequence goes on from CAUJRU010002077.1 coordinate 74,958, forward strand.
TTAAGTTTTTCTATAGTTTTTAAATGTTTTTTGGTTAAAGGGGGTTTTATAGTTTTTGGATGGTTTTGTGTTTTTATGGGGTTTAATGGTTTTTATGATTTTAGGGTTCCTTTTGTTGTTAGAGTGTTTTGGTTTTTTTATTGTTTTTAGGGGTTTTATGTGTTTTTAGGTTTTTAAGGTTTTCTTAGAGTTTTAGGGTTTTTAAGTTTTTCGGGATTTTTTCAACTTTTCTATAATTTTTATAGTCTTTTAGGGCTTTTATGGATCTTGATAGGTTTTACAGTCTTTAAGTTTTTTAGGGTTTTTGGGTTTTTATCATTTTTAGGTTCTTTTGGTGTTTTATATGATTCTATTTTTTAGGGTTTGTTAGGATCTTTTTTACAATTATAGTGACTTATTTGGGATTTTTGAGGATTTGTATTGATTTTTAGGGTTTATGGATTTTAAATTTTTTTGGGTTTTAGGCTTTACCTGGGTTTTATGTTCTTTTTGTTTTTAGAGGTTTTTTTGAGTTTTTTGTGGTTTTAATGTTTTCTTATATTTTGAAAACATTTTTAGGTTTTTAAAGGGTTTTTATATTTTTATTTTTTTTTTGTGTTTTCATGGTTTTTTCTTACCTTTTTAGGGCAAGGAAGATGCGAGGGTCGAGCTATTCCTAACCCCCCCCCCCACCCATGTTTATTAGAAGAAAAAGACACTGTAGACAAGGGAGGGGAGGCGTCAAACGACCCGCACTAAAAACCCTTTACATACCCCAAAACCACACAACTCCAAAAAGAAAGACAAAAAAACACACCAAACCAAACAAAGAAAAAAAATCAAAAAAGACCCCAACAACACCTCCCAACCAGACAATAATAAGCATCCATCAGCACCAAAGCCATCAATCTTCCTTTATCATCCAGCATCATCAAAACCATCTTATGCAATCTCATCATACCAGTTTTAGCAACACAAAGTCACAACCATCATCTTCTTCCATCCCCACGTTAAACACCATCACAACAGAACCCATAAAACAGCGGCATCTACCAGCAGTCGGTGGACAAAACTAGCAGCAACCACCACCAAAGAACTGACAACATAGAAGATAACCAACAACAAGAGAGACACAGCGCAGGAAAACTAAAAAGAAGTGGGACCCTGGGCCTCCCCCTATAGGACACATGCACCGAACCCAAGAAAACCATAGCAAACCAGAACTGCCGACAGGCCGAGAAGAAGCTGGGAGGGGAGACCACTCCAATGCCGCAATCGGGGCTCGAACATTAGGAGAAGCCAACCACATCCTGCAACCATAAGCCCGAAGGAAGTGATGGAAACACGCGAGCCGCAACGAGATCCTGAGAACAGGGGAGTGCCAAAACTGCCACCAGGAACGCCACGCCCAATTCCAAGCTCTCGAAGCCACAAAAACCCCCAGATCTGGAAGGGATGACACTGAATCGGAGGAGCCAGTGCCAACCAATATCAGAGAAGGATCCCGAAGCCTGGAGATTTTGGGTCACCGATGCACGAGCCGTAGCTAGTAGAGAGCGAACCAATGAAGAAGCTAGAAATCGGAGCCAGCAAGAGCGACGAGGCCACCACTGTGACAAGATCGAAACTGCGATGCATGGGAGAAACCTCTATCGGTGCAGATCCAGAAAGAAGTTGCGGTCACCGAGGCCAAACCAAACCAGAGGGGTAAGGAATAAGGAGCAAGGAGGAACCCTAGTGGTGCATGGGGAGAGGAGAGCTGCGACTCTGAGGTGTTTGGGATTTTCTCTCTTACCTTTTTAGGGGTTTTATGGTTTTTATGGGTTTTAGGGTCTTATGGTTTATTTCGTGTTTTTTGGCATTTAGTTTTTTGGTATTTGTTTTTGGTGTTGTATGTTATTTTAGTTTTTATGGTTTTCTTAGGGATCTTTATATGTTTTAGTGTTTTTTAGGTTTTAAGGTATTTTTAGGGATTTCTCATTTTTTTACAATTTTAAGGATCCTGAGTGTTATTAGGGTTTTTTAGAGTTTTAGAATTTTTCATGTGTTCTATGTATTTTAGGGGTTTGATGTTTATTATGTTTTAAGAATTTTTTTGGGGTTTTCTGTGGTTTTTTATTTTTTTATGTTTTTAGGGATTTTTAATAATTTTCGGTTTTTTATAGTTTTTAGAGATTTTTAGGGGTTTTAGCATCTATAGGTATTTTAGGGGTTCTATGAATTTTTAGGGTATTGAGGTTTTCTTAGAAGGTTTTATTAGTTTTTAGTGATTTTTAAATTTTTGTTATTTTAAAGTATTTTTTAGGATCATTATCGATTTTATCCTTTTTAGGTGGTTTAGGGTTTTTTAGGGGTTTTAAGGGTTTCTTCGTTTATTTTGTTTTTAGGTTTTTTTATTTATGTTGGGGTTTAAATTTTTTTAATATTTTGTTATCATTTTTAGGGGTTTAGAGATGCTTTAGAGTTATTAATGAGTTCTTAGGGTTTCTATGGGATGTAGGGGTTTTTAAGGTTTTGAGGGGTATTATGGGTTTTAGATTTTAAATGGGGTTCAGGGTGTTTATTGGGGGTTTAGAATATTTAGGTTTTTTGGGAATTTTAGTGATTTCAGGTTTTCAAGGATTTGATGAGGTTTTTCTAGGTTTTCATGGATTTTTTGGTTTTATGGATTTTTAGGGCTTTTAGTATTTTTATATTTTTTAGTGTTTAAGGGAGTTGGGGTGTTTTTTTGATTATTATGGTATTTAAGGTTTTTAATGTTTTTTAAAGTTTTTTGGTTATTTTATATGTTTTTATATTTTAAATGTTTTCATAGATGTTTTCAGGTTTGTCAAGACTATTTACTTTTTTAGAGAATTTTGGATTTGTTTTGGATTTTGATGGTTTTTACAAATTTTAGGGATTTTGAGTTTTTTTAGAGTATTTTACGGTTTCTATGGTTTTTATGGTTTGTATGGTTTTTTGATTTTTTTTTAATTTATTAAGTTTTTTAGAGTATTTAACGGTTTTATGTGTTTAAATGTGATTTTATAATTTTTAGTTGTTTTTTGGTTTTTCGGTTTTTAGGATTTTTTAATGGTTTTACATGTTTTATGGGTTTGGAGTTTTTTAGGGTCATTTTAGGGTTTTTCATTTTTTCATCATTTTAAGGTTTTTGAAGTTTTTTCAGTGTTTTTATTGTTTTTATTTTTTTCTTAGGGTTTATAATTTTTTGTAGTGGTTTTATGTTTTTAGGGATTTTTAGGGTTTTAATTCTTTTTATGGTTTTTAAGAATTATAGGTATTTTGAGTGGTTTTGGGTTTTCATGGTTTTTTATTTGGGGGGCGGTTAAGTGTTTTATGGTTTTTAAGGTTTTATTTGGGTTTTGTATGGGTTTTAGGGTTTTTTCAATTTTTATGGATTCATAGTCATTTTTTAGGATTTTATGTTTTTTTGGATTTCTAACGATTTTGAGGGTTTTTATGGTTATTCAGAGGTTTATGGTTTTTTGGTGTTTAGATATTTTTTAATTTTATAGGGATTTAAATTTTTTTCATAGTTTTTTACCATTTTAAGAGTTTAAAGGGGTTTTCTAGTTTTTTTTTGTTTTTAGGGTTTTATAGATTTTAATGGTTTTAAGGAATTTTGGGGTTTTTATTGTTTTTATGGTTTTTTTGTTGTTTTAGGGTCTTTTGGGTGGTTTATGGGTGTTTCTAATTTTTAGGTTTTTATGGATTTTGAGTGTTTTAGTTTTTTATTTTTTTCTTAGCGGTTTTAATGGGTTTTTGGGGTTTTTACATTTTTAGGGACTTTTAGGGATTTTTTTGGATTTTTATGTATTTTTAGAGTTTTTGGATATTTTAGGGTTTTAGGTTTATTTTGGTTTTTAGGGGTTTTAGGGTTTTTTATGGTTTTTAGAATTTTAATGTTTTTTGGTATTTATATGTTTTTTAGGCTTTAAGGTTTTCATAAGGGCTTCAAAGGTTTTTTATGTTTTTTGAATTTTTATGGTTTTTAGGGTTTTAGGGATTTTTAGTGTTTCTTGGGTTTCATCATTTTTTCGTGGTTTTTGGAATTTTTTATGGTTTTATGTTTTTTAGTGTTTTTTTACATTTATATGGTATATAGGGTTTTTAGACTTTTTTGTGGGTTTTAGTATTTTAATGGGGTTTTATGGTTTTTTAATGATTTTATGTGTTTTAGAAGTCTCTATGTTATTTAGGGCCCTTTTAGATATTTTAGGGTTTCTAGTGTTTTTTAGTTTTTGTGGTTTTCTTTGGGATTTCATGTTTTTTAGGTTTTCATAGTGTTAATTTGGGTGTTTTTGATTTTTTTATATTTTTAGGGATTTTTAGGATTTGAAAGGTTTTTTAGGTTTTTAGAGATTTTGAGGGGTTTCAGGGGTATTAGAGTTTAATGTATTTTTAGTATTATTCTTGTTTTTTACGGGTTTTAAGTGTTTTTATGATTTTTTATTATCTTAGTTTTTTAAGGTTCTTAGGAATTTTACATTTTTAGTGATTTTTAGGGTTTTTCGGAATTTTATGGTTTTTTCTGGTTTTTAGGGATTTCAAATGTTTTTATGGTTGTTAGGGGCTTTAGGGTTTTTAATGGTTTTTTGTATTTTTAGGGGTTTAAAGGTATTTTTAGCGGGTTCTAAGTATTTTATGGGTTTTAAGGTGTTTTAAGGATTTTAATCGGTTTTATATTTTTTAGCGGTTTTAAGTGGATTTAGGGTCTTTTAAGGGGTTTTAAGGATTTTATAATTTTGAGGGGGTTCTGATTTTTTTTAGTTTTTTAAGGTTTTCTTATGGGTTTTCAAGGTTTTAGGATTTTTTAAAATTCCAAATATTATTAGGTATTTTTTAGGATTTTTAAGGTTTTGAGGGGTGTTATTGATTTTGAGCGTTTTAAGGCTTTTATGGTTTTTAACATTTTTATGTTTTCATGGGTTTTAATAGTTTTTAGGATTTTATTGTTTTCTTAATGTTTTTTAGGGTTTTTTTTGGTTTTTTAGTTTTTATGGATTTATATATTTTTCTGTATTTTAATGATTTTTTTGGTATTTGGGATTTTGAGAGGCTTAGGGGTTTTATTATTTTTAGTTTTTTATAGTTTTTTTGTTTTTGGGGATTTTTTATTTTTATAGGGTTTCTAAGGATTTTATATTATTTTAATGTTTTTAAGAGTTTATAGGTTTTTTAGTTTTTATTGGGTTCTCGAGTTTTTTTGGTATCATAAAGTTTTTTAAGGGGTTTTATGGGTTTTAGGTGTTGTCGGGTTTTTAGTGTCTTTTTAGAGGTTTTGTGTTTTTAGTGATTTTTACGTTTTTAGTTTATTTATTTGTTTTTTTTTGTTTTTAATGTTTTTCTAGGTTTTTTTAGGGGTTTTAGGGTTTTTAAGTTTTCAAGGAGCTTTTGTTCCTTTTAGGGTTTTTTTCATTTAGGGTTTTTAGAGTTTTTCAATGTTTTTAGGGCTTTTAGGGTTTTTTGTATTTTTTAGGTTTTCTTGGTGGTTTTTAGTGTTTCTAGTTTTTTATGATTTAGATAGGGGTTTTCTAGGTTTTTCATGTTTTTATATTTTTAGGTGTTTTATGTACTTTTCATATTTTTTTTGGGTTTTTAGGTTTCTTATGGGTTTTAGGGATTTTGAGGGTTTTTATGGGTTTTAGGGTTTTTGTGGGTTTTAGGGGTTTAGGGTTTTTTTGAATTTTTATGGGTTCTGAGTGTTTTATAGAGTTTTAAAAAAAATTAGTGGTTTAACGGGTTTTTAGAGTTTTTATTAGTTTTTAGGGTTTTATGGGTTTTATGGTTTTTGAGGCGTTTATAATTTTTAGGGGTTTTATGTGTTTTAGTTGTTTTAGGGCCTTTTAGGGTTTTTTATATTTTAGGTATTTATCGTGATTTTTGAAGGTTTTTATACTTTTTAAGGGTTTTAATTATTTTTTATGTTTTTATGTGTGAATTGTTACTGTTTTTAGAGTATTTATGATTATTAGGGGTTTTTGTGTTTTTAGGTTTTTATGGTTTTCTTAGGGTTTTTTAGGGGTTTGGAGTTTTTACACTTAAGGTTGATTTTTAGTACTATTTAGTATTCATATAGATCTTTATGTTTTTATGGATTTAGAAGGTTTTTATCATTTTGTAGGTTTTTATTGGGTTTATGTGTTCGTAGGATTTTAAGGTATTCATAGGGGTTTTAGGGGTTTTTATGTATTTGCGTAATTTAGGTATTTTGAATGTCTTTAGTGTTTTTTAGGTTTGTAAGGGTCGTTTGGGTTTTTAGAGTTTTTAGGTTTTTTAGGGGAGTAAGTGTTTTTATTTTTTAAGATTTTGTTTGGGGTTTTTAGGATTTTTTGCTCTTTTTACGTTTTTTTGGATTTATAGTGCTTTTTTAGGTTTTTATGATTTTGTTGGGTCTTTTGGGATTTTGAGGGATATTGGGATTTTTAGGGATTTAGGGGTTTTATAGGCTTTTTGGGATATTAATGTTTTTTTGGGTTTTATGCTTCTTCTTTTTATGTTTTTATAGTTTTTAAATTTTTTAGGGTTTTAGGGTATTTTACATTTTTTGGTATTTTAGAGCCCTTATTGGATTTCTATGGATATTTAGGATTTCTTAGGATTTTTATGGGGTTTTTTTGTGTTTTAATGGTTTTTTTGATTTTTAATATTTTTGGGTTTTAGGGGGTTCAAGGGTTTTTTGGTTTTTAAGGGATTCTTATGGGATTTCATAGTTTTTTATTAATTTTAATTTTTTTTTGAAATTTTATGGAAGTTTTAGTGATTTAATTTTTTTAGTTTTTTATGGGATGTTTTTCTTTTTTTGGGGTTTTATGGTATTTTTGTTTTTTTATAGTTTTTTATGTTTTTAGGGGTTTTAATGTTTTTTTGTATTTTTTTTGTTTTTTAGTAGATTAAAGGGGTTTTAGAGTATTTAATGTTTTGTATTGTTTTTATTGTTCTTTAATTTTTTAAGGGTTCTATGAATTATTATGATTTTTATGGGTTTTATGGGTTTTTAGGGTCTTTAAAGGGTTTAAACATATTTAGTTTTTTATGGGTTTTAAGAGTTTTAGATTTTTAAATTTTTCTTAGGGAATTTTTTGGGTTTCATGTTAATTATGTTTTTAATGATTTTTAAGGAAATTTGAGAATTTTTATGGTTTATTAAGATTTTATGGGGTTTTTGGGGTTTTTTTTTGAAATTTTATGGTTTTTAATATTTTTTTATATTTTTTTATCATTTTTGAAGTTTAAATGGTTTTTAGAGATTTTAGATATTTCTATGGGTTTTATGGGATTTTTTTCTTATTAAGGATTTGAGGTTTTTTGAGGTTGTTGGTTTTTTTAGGATTTTTTTGGGTTTTTATTGTTTTTATAGGTTTTAAATGTTTTTAAATTTTATGGTTATCTTAGGTTATTTAATTTTTTAGGAATTTTTAGTTCTTTTTTACTGTTTTTATGATTTTTTACGTTTTTTATGGATTTTTATGGGTTTTGGGATTTTTATGTTTTTTAGGTTTTTAGTTTCATTAGAAGTTTTTAGTGTTTTTTGTTTTTTAAGGTTTTCTTCATGTTTTCAGTGTTTTTATGGTGTTTAAGGTTTTAAAAGATTTTTAGTGTTCATTATGATTATTATTGGCTTTTAGTATATATGGATTTTTAAAAAAATAGGATTTTAGAGGGTTTTTTGGTTTTTTGGTTTTAGTGTTTTTTGAACTTTTTAGGGTTTTAAAGGTTTCTTAGAGTTTTTAAAATTTTTAGGGATTTAAATGGTTTTTATATTTTTGGGGGGTTTTTAGGGATATCCTGGGTTTTAGGGGTTTTCTTAACATTTTAGGGGATTATGGTTTTTATGTTATTTTAGGGTTTTAGGGTCTATTTAATGTTTTTTTGGGATTTAGTTTTCCTATGTTTTTATGGGTTTTAACAGTTTTTAGTTTTTATGGTTTTCTTATGGGTTCTCAAGGTTATTACCGTTTTTACAATTGTAGTGATTTTTATAGATTTTTTATTTTTTTAATTTTTTAGGGTTTTATGGATTCTATGTTTTTTTTATGTTTTTTAGGGTTTTAGGGTTTTTTTAAAAAATTTAGGTTTTCAGGGGCCTATTGTTTTTTTATGTTTTTTTGTAATTTTGTGGTTTTATGTTTTTAGGGATTTTAGGATATTTTAAGAATTTTTTAATTTTATAGTTTTTAGGTATTTATAGAGTTTTTATAATTTTTAGGGGTCTTAAATTTTTTTAGAGTTTTAGGGGTTTTATATGTTTTTAGGGTTTTAAGGACTTCATAGCATTTTTCTGGGTTTTTATTTTTTTACATTATTATAGTTTTTAGGGATTTTATGTTTTTATCTTTTTTACGGCTCTTAGGGGTTTGTGAGGGGGAATAGGGTTTTAATGATTTTTTTAGGTTTTAGTGTTTTTTTAGTTTTTATGGGTTTTTAATATTTTCTAGAGTTTTTTAATGATTTTATAGTTTCCGAGGGATTATAGAGTGATTAGTGAGTTATTTTTTATTGTATGGGTTTTAGTGTTTTTAAGGTTTTTAGATGTTTTCGGTACTATCTACTTATTTGGTTCATAGGATCTTTTTTGGGTGTATAGAATTTATTCATTTTTGGGGGTTTTTAAGTGGTTTTTGGTTTTTAATGTTTTATTAGGATTTTTATGGGTTTTTATAGATTTTTACTTTGAAACGATTTTTCGGGATTTTATGGTTTTTAGGTTTTTGAGGGGTTTTAGTGATTTAGGTAGTTTTTATGGTTTTAGGGGGTTTTATAGTTTTTTGGGTTATATTGGGTTTTGTTGGTATTTTTTGTGTTTTATGTTTTTTAATGTTTTCTTAGGGGTTTTATGGTTTTTAGTTTTCTTAATCTTTTAGTTATCATAAGGGTTTTTGGTGTTTTATGGTTTTTATGCCTTTTATGGATTTTGTGGTTTTTTATGTTTTCAAGGGTTTTATGGTTTTTATGGTTTTTATGGTGTTTTGGATTTTTTTGTTTTTTTGAGTGTTAAGTTTTTAATGATTTTAGAGTTTTTAACATTTTCATGTTTATAAATATTTTTTACAATTTTTCCTCGTTTTTTGTTTTTTTCAATTTTTAGGATTTTTTATGTTTTTAGGGGTTTTTATGGGTTTTGGATTTTTTTTGGACCATTTTTGGGTTTTTTAGGATGTTCATCATTTTTAAGGTTTTTGGGGTCTTAAGTGTTTTATGGTTTTTAGGGTTTTCTTAGGGGTTTTCATGTTTCATAAATTTTTTTTACTTTTTTAGATATTTTTAGGGATTTTTTGGAATTTTTGGGTATTTAGAATTTTTTTATGTTTTTAAGGGTTTAAAGTTCTTTTAGGTTATAAGGTGTTCATAGGGTTCTTAATGGTTTATAGGTTTTTTCATTTCAAGGTATTCATATGTCTTTTTTATAGGAAATTATTGTTTTTTAGGGTTTATAGGAATTATAATGTTTTTAGGGTTTTGAGAGTTTTATGGTTTTTGGGTTTTTATGGTTTTTATAATTTTATATTTTTTATGGTTTTTTAGAGTTTTTAAGGGTTTTAGGGGTTTAAAGGTTTTTTTAATTTTTAATTTTTATGTTCTTTATGTTTTTAATGGGATTTAATGTTTTCGGGATTTTTATTGATTTTACAGGTTTTTAGTGTTTTATGGTCTTTTGATTGTTCGACATTTTTGGGTTTTTTTTATCATTTTTAGGTTTTTTGGGGTTTGAAGTGTTATTTTGGTTTTTTTATTTTCATAGGGGTTTTCCTGGGTTTTAGCGGTTTTTTATATTTTTAATGTTTTTTAGTTATTTTTTATTTTTTTTTGTTTTTTTTAGATTTTAAAAGTTTTATGGGTCTTTTGGATTTTATAGGTTTTTTGGTTTTTGGAATTTTATGGGTTTTTCTGGGTTTTACATGTTATAATTTTTTAGCGTTTTCATAGGGGTTTCAAAGGTCTCTTATGTTTTTGGAATTCTTTGTGGTATTTCAATTGTTTTATCGATTTTGAGTGCTTTTTTTGGTTTTTTATATTTTTAATCTTTATTTGTTTGTTTAGTTATTTTTTTGGAGTTTTTAGGGGTTTTGTGGTTTTTGTGGTTTTCATCATTTTTAGGTGTTGAAATAGTTTTTATATTTTTATGTGGGTTTTTAGGGTTTTTAGGGATTCATGAATATTTTAGGGAGTTTTAAGGGTTTTAGGGGTTTTATGTTTTTAGGGTCCTTTTAGGGGTTTTAGGGTTTTTAATGTTCTTTGGGTTTTGGGGGTTTTTTGTGTTTGTACCTTTTATATATTTATTATGGTTTTTGAGGGTTTTTTGGATTTTTATGTTTTTAATGATTTTTTGGAATTTTTAGGATTTTAATGGTTTTTAGGGTTGTATGGATTCTGATGGTTTTTTATGTTTCTAGATTTTTTTGGATTTTTAGCATTTTTTTGGTTTTTATGTGTTTTAGGTTTTTTTATGTTTTGTGGAATACATAATTTTTTAAGGGTTTTTTAGGTATTTAGTGAATTTTAGTGATTTTTAGGATTTTTAGGATTATATATTTTTAGGGTGTTTTTTGTGTCTATAGGGTTTTTATGGTTTTTTCAATTTTTAGGGTTTTATCATTTTTAGTGGTTTTCAGGGTTTTATAGTTTTTATCCTTTTTATGGGCTTAAACTGTTTTCATATTTTTAGGGGGGGTTTTGGGTTTTAGGAGTTTTTAGGGTTTTAGGAGTTATTATTGTTATTATTATTATTATTTTAGTGTTTTTAGGGTATTCAGGGTCTTTTAGTATTTTTTAGTGTTTGAGCATTTTAATATTTCTCAGTGGTTTTATGTGTGTTTAGATTTAAAAGTTTTTCTTAGGTTTTTCTTATGGTTTTCTAGATTTTTTTGTGATTTTTACATTTTAGGTATTTTTGATGAATTTTAGGATTTTTGTGGTTTTGATGATGTTTATAGATTTTTAGGGTTTTTGTGTTTTTAACTATTTTTTTTGTTTTTATTTCTTTGTTTGTATTTTTTAGAGGTTTTATGTTTTTAGGGATTTTAGGTTTTCTTAGGGGTTTTCATTTTTTTCCTATTTTTTCATTTTTTAGGGATTTTTAGTTATTTTTTAAAAAATAATGCCTTATTTATTTATAGGTTTTTTGAGACATTGGAAGGGTTTGAAGTTTTTTAGTTTTTTATGGTTTTGGGGTTTTAGGGTATTTTTGAGCTGTTTAGAGTTTTAAGGATTTTTAGATTTTTAAATGTTTTAGACCTATAATGAATTTTTATAATTTTTAGATGATTCAAGGTTTTGAGTCAGATCTATGGTTTTAAAGGTTTATTCTGTGTTTTATGGTATTTTTTAGGATTTTAGGGTTATTAGAGTTTTATAGGTTTCTTAAGGTTTTATGTGTTTGTAGGTTTCTACGGTTTTCTTATGGTTTTTTCATGTTTTAGGGTATTAATGTTTTTAGGGATTATTTTGGCTTTTGTAGAATAATTACGATTTTTAGGATTTTTAGAGATTTTTATTGTTTTTTGGGGTTGTTAGGGTTTTATGGATTTTATGGATTTTGGCGTTTTTAGGTTTTTTACGAATTTTAAGTGTTTTTTTGGTTTTTATTGTTTTCTTAGGATATTTTGGGGTTTTTAGGGTATTTTATATTTTTAGTTATTATTAGTGATATTTAGGATTTTTCAGGGCATTAGGGTTTTTAGGGATTTTGGGGATTTTTAGGGTTTTTATAGTTTTTATGGTTTTTTTGGGTTTTTCGGTTCTTTTAATTTTTTAGTTTTTGAAATTTTTTAGAGTTTTTTATATTTCTAGGTGTAATGGGTTTATTAAGTTTTTTTTTTGGTTTTAGGGGTTTTTAGAGTTCTTAGGGTTTTATGGTTTATGGTATTTTTTATGGATTTGATGATCTTTTTTGGATTTTTAAGAGTATTAATTTTTTTTTGTTTTTAGGGGTTTCAAGTGTTTTTAGGGTTTTCATCCTTTCTTAGGGTATTTTTGGGCCTTTAGAGATTTTTACACATTATGGTAATATTAGTTATTTTTTATGATTTTTTGGTTTTTGATAGGTTTTTAGTGTTTTTAGGGTTTCGAGGTTTGTAGGGTTTTTAGAGGTTTTTAATGGTTTTTTAGATTTTTAGATTTTAAATGGTTTTATGAATTTTTAGGTATTCAATATTTTATTGGGGTTTTTAGGGGTTTGATGTTTTTTTAAATATTTAGTGATTTTTTTGGCATTTTTAGGTTTTTATTATATATATGATTTTATAGGATTTTAATGGTTTTTTTGGGTTTTTTGGGTTTTTAGGTATTTTAGGTGGTTTTTGGGTTTTTTAATTTTTTAGGGGTTTAGATGAAATTCTTGAGTTTTTAGTGGTTTTATGGTTATAATGGGTATTATAGTTTTTAAGGTTTTATGAGATTTTATGGATTTTAGGGGGTATTAGGATTTTTAGGGTATTTTTGGATTTTTCAGGGTTTATCATTTTAGGGGTTTTTTGGGGTTTTAACTATTTTCAGTTTTTATTTTTTTTCTTAGGGGGTTTCAGGGTTTTTTGATATTTTATATTTTTAGGGTTTTTAATGGTTTTTTAGGATTATTATGGTTTTTTGACTTTATAGGTATTTTGTGGGTTTTAGTGTTTTTGGTTTTAGGTATCTTCTGGTTTTTAGCATTTTTATAATTTTTAGGGGATTAAAGTGTTTTAAGGTTTATATGGTTTTCTTATGGTTTTCATGATTTTTTTGTTTTTTGAATTTTTTTTGGCTTTTTAGGTTTTTTGTGTCTAGAGGGTTTAAGTGATTTTGAGGGGTTTATGGTATTTTTAGTTTTTTGGGATTTCTAGGGATGTCAGTGTTTTATAATTTTTTTAGAGGATTAATTTTTTTAAGTGTTTAATGTTTTTAAGGGGTTTCAAGGGTTTTAAATGTTTTTTATATTTTTAGCAATTTTAGGGATATTTAGGTTTTTTATTTTAATTTACAAGTTTTTGGGATTTTGTGGGTTTTTGGGTTTTTCGGTATTTCTGGTTTTTGGTTTGGGGGGGGGGTATGTTTTTTAGGTTTCTTAATGTTTTTTGTGGATATTAAATTTTTATCTGTTTAAAGGATTAGAGTTTTTAGTGGTGTTTACGTTTTTATGGGTTTTCATGTTTTTATGGTTTTTAGAGGTTTTATTGCTTTTAGAAGTTTTAGGATTTTAGGTTATTTTAAGGATTTTAGGGTTTTTTAAGTTCCTAGGAGTATCAGGTTTTTTTAGGGTTTAACGTTTTTCTTAGGGGTTTCAGGGTTTTACGATTTTTTACGGTTTTAGGGATTTTTTGTTCTTTTCCAGGATTTTCCGTGGGTTTTAGGGTTTTTGAGGTTTTTAGAGGTTTATGGGTTTTAGGGTTTTTAGTGTTTTTAGGAATTTAAACAGTTTTAAGTATTTTTATATTTTTATTATTTTCAGAGTGTCTTTTATGGTTTTTCAATATTTTTATGTTATTTGGGATTTTAGGTATTTTTTTAGGTCTTTATGGGTTTTGATGATTTTATGGATTTGGTGGGTTTTATGGGGTATTTGTGTTTTTAGAGTTGTTTAGGGGTTTTAGTGCTTTTTATGTTTTTAATGGTTTTAAATGTTTTTAGGTTTTTAAGATTATCTAAGGTTTTATAGGTTTTATAGGTTTTTTACAATTTTTAGGAATTTTGAGAGTTTTAGGGTTCTTATGGATTTTTTAGGTATAATGATTTTTTAACTTTTGTGGTTTTTAATGTTTTAACATTTTTAGGGGTTAAAAATATTTTTGAGTTTTTAATTGGTTTTTAGGGATTTTATATGTTTTAAGGGATTTTTATGGGTTTTAGGGATTTTATAGTTTGTAGAGGCTTTATGGGAGGTCTTTTATGGGCTTTAGTGTTTTTTAGATTTATTTGGAGTTTTATTGTTCTAATTTTTTTGATTTTCTTATAGTTTTTTGAGTTATAAAGGATTTTTTAATATTTTAGTTATCTTTTTTGATTTTTTGGATTTTTATATTATTTAGGGTCTTTATGGATTTTGAAATTTTTAATGGTTTTGTAGGGATTTAGTATTTTTTGGGCTATTATTGTTTTATAGGTTTTAGGGGTTTTAATTGTTTTAGGTTTTTATGGTTCTCTTATGGGAGTTCAAGTTTTTTATGGATTTTAACATTTTTAGGGATTTTTAGGGATTTTTTTGGTTGATTATAGGTTATGTGGGTTTAAAGGGTTATGTTTACTTTTTGTGGGTTTTAAGGTTTTCTAGTGTGTTTAATGTATTCAAGGATTTAAAGGGTTTTTAGATTTATTAGTAATTTTTGCCTTTTTATGGGTTTTTTGGATTTTTATGATTTTTTGGGTTTCTATTATTTTTATGGTTTTTATGGGTTTTAGTGTCTTTTTGGGTTTTTAGGGTTTTTATGGATTTTAGTGGTTTTATGTGTTTTTAGGATTTTGAGGTTTTCTTAGGGTTTTTCATGGTTTTTATGGTTTTTATGTTTTTTTATATTTTTGTGATTTTTTATAATATTTATGGTTTTTAGGGATTTTAGGTATTTTGATGGGTTTAGGGTTTTTATGGGTTTTATCATTCTTGGGGTTTTTAGGGGTTTCAAGTGTTTTTTGGTTTTTAAAGATTTGTTAGGGTTTTCAGGGTTTTTTGTCTTAGGGATTTTAAGGGATTTTAAGGGATTTTTTTTGATTAATGTGGTTTTTAGGGTTTTTAGGGATTTTGAGGGGTTTTATGGGTTTTTATGGGTTTTAGGATTTTTTAGGGATAGGGGTTTTAAGTATTTTTATATTTTTATGGTTTTTAGAGGTTTTCAAGGTTTTTACATTTTAGGTATTTTTCTTGTTTTTTAGGATTTTTATGGTTTTTAGGGTTTTTATAGATTTTTAGGGGTTTTTTGGGGTGTTAAGGGTTTATGGTATTTGGGAGTTTTAGGGGGTTTATTGGTGTTTTTTTGGTTTTTTTTTGGGTTTTTTGTGGTTTTTAGAGTATTTTGTGTTTTTAAGTGTTTATTTGATTTTTAGTGTTTTTCTTGGTTTTTAGGTTTTTATGGGTTTCATGGGGGATTTATGCTTTTATGTGTTGTATGATTTTTTGGGGTTTTATTGTTTTAGGGATTTTAGGGTCTTTTGAGGGATTTTTTGGGGGGTTTTAGGATTTTTGGATCTTTTGGGGTTTTAATTGATTCTATGTTTTTTATTTTTCATTATGATTTTTCAGGGTTTTATGTTTTTTATGTTTTTATTGATTTTTTAGTTTTTATGGGTTTTTATGTTTTTTATGTTTTTTATGTTTTTTATGTTTTTAGAAATTTTAATTGTTTTACGGTTTTTATGGTTTTTACCTTTTTTATGTTTTTTAGGTGTTTTAATTGTTTTTAATTTTTTATGGTGTTCCTATGGGTTTTCAAGGGTTTTTACATTTTAGTAATTTTTATAGTTCATTGTGATTTTTGTGGTTCTTAAGTATTTTATGGATTTTGAGGGATTTTAGGGGTTTTAGGGTTTTTATAGTTTTTATCATTTTTAGGTTTTTTGGCATTTTATGTGTTTTATGTTTCTAAGTTTTTCTTATGGGGTTTTCACAGTTTTTATGGATTTTTGCAGCTTGTTTACGATTTTATTATTTTTATGAATTTTATCAATTTTGAGGGTTTTTAGATTTTTTGGATTTTAAAGATTTTTATACTTTTTAATGCCTGTAGGGTTTTATTGGTTTGTTTATTTTTTATTGGGTTATCATAGTTTTTTGTTTTTTAGGAATTTTAAGGGTTTTTGGGTTATTTAATTCGGTTTTTAGGGGTTTTAAGTGTTCTTTTTTAAAAAACTCTGGTTTAAAAGGGATATAGAGTTTTTAGTTGTTTTTAGGGATTTATGGGTTTTATGGTTTTTAATGGATTTTTTAGGGTTTATGATTTTTAAGGTATTAAGGTGTTGTTAGGGTGCTTTATGGTTTTAAGATTTTTTTGGGGGTTTAGTATTGATTTGTTTTTATGGTCTTCTCAGGGGTTTTTAAGGTTTTGAGGGTTTTTTTCCTTTTTATATATTTTTTTGATTTTTTTAGGACTTTTATGGTTTTGTGGTTTTTAGGGATTTTGAATTTTTTTGGTTTTTTTTTTGGTTTTTTGGGTTCTTATGGTTTTTTGGGAGTATTAGGGTTTTTTTTACATTATACGGATTTTAATGGTTTTTATAATTTTTTGGAGATTTTAGTTATTTAATGAATTCTTAGAGTTTTTAGTGGTTTTAGGGTTTTTTGGAGTTGTTTAGGTTTTAAATATTTTTAAGTGTATTTATGTTTTTTATTGGTTTTATTGTTTTTAGGGTTTTAAGAGGTTTTTAGGTTTTTTGGAGGTTTTAGTTTTTTTAAGGTTTTATGTTTTTTTTTGTTTTTTATTGGGGTTTTAAGTGTGTTTAGGTTTTTATTTTTTTTTGTTTTTAGTGATTTTTCATGATTTTTCATGATTTTTCATAATTTTTATGTTTTTTTTGTTTTTAGGGATTTTAGTGTTTCTAGGGGTGTTTAGGGATTTTAGGGTTTTTTGGGGGTTTTGGGTTTTGAGTGGGTTTTTTTTCAGTTTATAGGGTTTTAAAGGTTTTTTAGAGTTTTTTTTTACATTTTTAAGGATTTAAAGGGTTTTTAGAGTTCTTCTTGCGTTCTTTTACAAGAAATGTTTTTAGTTTTTTGGATTTATGGGTGTTTAGAGTTTTTTATGGTTTTTAGAGTTTTATGGTTTTTATGCGTTTTTGGGTTTTTACCATTGTTTAGGGGTTTTTGGAACTTTTTAGGATTTTTATAGGTTTTAGGTGTTTAGTGGGTTTTGATATTTTCCAATGACCTATCATGGTTTTAAGGGGATTTATATTTTTTAAGTATTTTTAGGGATTTTTTAATATTTTTTTTGGGTTTTTAGGTTTTTAAGGATTTTTAGGATTTTTATGGTTTTGAGGGTTTTTTTTGGTTTCTACGATTTTTCATTTTTTTTGTTTTTAAGTGTTTCTTGGGTTTTAATGTTTTCCTAGGGAATTTCATGTATTTTAGGGGTTTTTAAATTTTTAAGGAATATTTGGGCTTTGCAATTTTTTAGGGTTTTAGGGGTTTTGAGGGTTTTTCTGATTATATAGGGGTTTAGGATTTTGAGGATTTATTTGGGTTTATAGGGTTTTTTTAGTTTTTAAGGGTTTTTAATTTTTTTAGTGTTTTTAACTTTTTAGTGGTTTAAAGGGTTTTAATTTAATTTGATGGTTTATATGGTTTTATGGGTTTTATGGTTTTTATTGTTTTTAGGGGTTTTATGATATTTATGTACATTTAGGGTTTTTATGGTTTTTTAGTTTTTTAGGGGTTTGAAGAGTTTTTAAGTTTACAACTTTCTTAGGGGTTTTCAGTTTTTGTGTTTTTTTACATTTTTTGAGATTTTTTGGGCTTTTAAGTATTTTTAGGGTTTTATTGTTTTTATGGGTTTTGTGGTTCTGTAGTTTTTATGGATTTTTTAGGAATATCAAGGTTTTTATAATTTTTATACATTTTAATGATTTTTTTTATTTTTAGGGTTTTATGGGTTTTTATGTTTTATTTGGATTTTTAATTTTTTAGGGCATTCCAATTTTTTTATTTTTTATAATAATTTTTAGGAGTTTAATTGTTTTTTAGAGTTTTTAGTGGTTTTTAGGATTTCTATGGATTTTTTATGTTTATAAAGGTTTTAATGGGTTTTTATGATTTTTAAGGATTTTTGGATTTTTAGGGAATTCTTAGGTTTTTAGGGTTTATATTTTTTCAGTTCTAAAGTTTATTAGGGTTTCTACATTTTTATGGATTTCAGTTCTTTTTTAAAAGTTTTAATGTCTTATGGATTTTGAAGGGTTTTATGTGTTTTTAGGGATTTCATGATTTTTTTGTTTTTTAGGGTAATTTTTTTAGTTTTAAAGGTTTTAGGGTTGTTAAATTTTTAAATGTTTTTAGGGTTTTATGGTTCTTTGTGTTTTCTTTCATTTTTTATGTTTTTTTAGTTTTTATGGGTTTTAAGTGGTTTTAGGTTTTTAAGGGTTTGTTAATGATTTTCAGGGTTTTTTGGGATTTTACATTTTTTTTGGGATTTTTAGTACTTTATGGGTAGTTATGGTTTTTAGGTGTTTGAGGGGTTTTAGGGTTTCTGGGGTTTTTGGGATTTTTAGTGTTTCTTTGGAGTTTTAACTTTTTTTAGTTTTTATAATGTTTTTAGGGGTTTTATGGTTTTTAGGTTTTTAGGAATTTTTAAGCCTTTTTTGGATTTGAGGGTTTTTATGGGAATTGGGGAATTTGAGATTTTTTAATATTTTTTAGGTTTTAAGGGTTTTTAGAGTATTTAAATTTATTTAGTGGTGTAATGAGTTTATATATATATTTTAGTGGTTTTTTGGGGTCTTCGTGGTTTTTTTACAGTTTTAGGGTTTTATGGTTTTTATGGTTTTTAAGATTTTTAGGGTTTTAAGTGTTTTTATCATTTTTAGGAATTTTTAGGTATTTCATATAGTTTTTATGGTTTTTAGGTATTTATTGATTTTGATGCTTTTCAAGGGTTTTTAGGGTTTTTTGGGATTTGGGGGTTATAAAATTTTTTGGTTGTTTTAAGGTTTTTTAATTGTTTTATGTTTTTTTATAGTTTTTTAATGTTTTAAGTGGTTTAAAGGGGTTTTACAGTTTTAGTGGTTTTTTTGGGGATCATGTGGGTTTTAGGTTGGCCATGGGATTTAGAGGGTGTATAGATTTTAGGGGTATTTGGGTTCTATGGTCTTTAACGTTTTCATAAATTTTTAGGTTTTCAGGGGTCTTCAGTGTTTTTAGGTTTTTAAGATGGTCTTCTGTGTTTTCCTATTTTTTATCATTTTTTACATTTTATGGAATTTTATGGTGGTTTTTTTGATTTTTATGGTTTTATGGTTTTTGGAATTGTGAGGATTTTATGGTTTTTCAGAGTTTTTCAGGTGTTCTATTGCTTTTCATTTTTAGGGGGTGTAAGGTTTTTTAGGTTTCTAATAGGTTTTCTGGGTTTCCATGTTTTAGTGTCCTTTATAATTTTAAAGATATTTAGGTATTTTTTGTATATTTATCTTTTTATAGTTTTATTCGACTTTGAGGGTTTTATGGTATTATTGGATTTTGAGAGTTTTTTGGTTTATTATGGATTTTTTTTGGGTTTTTGTGGGGTTTTAGGGGCTTTTAGGTATTTTATATTTTTTAGTGTTATTAAAAGTTTTTAGGGGTTGAAAGGGTTTTTAGAGGTATCAGATGTTTTTGCCTGTTTTAGGTTATTTTATTGTTTTAAGGGGTTCATGTAATTTTCATATTTTTTAGGCTTTCTCGATATTTAGTTTGGTTTAGTGATTTTAGGTTTCTAAAGCTTTGTTAGGGTTTTTTTTGATTATTTGGATTTATACATTTTATGGTTTTGTAGTGAATTTTTTGTATATTTTTTTTGTTTTTTATATTTTTTAGTTATTTTGAGGGTTTTTAGATGTTTTTATGGATTTCATAGTTTTTATGGTTTTCTGAGGGGTTTTGTATATATTTTTTATTTTTTAGGGTTTTAATGGATTTTTAGAGACTTTAATGTCTATAGAGGTTTAAAGGGTTTATAAATTTTTTGGTGGGTTTTAGGGTTTTTATGAGATTGTAGTGTTTTTTAATGTTTTAGGGTTTTTAGGGATTTTCATTGTTTTATAAATTTTGTGATTTTTTAGGTTTTTATGTGTTTTTATACTTTTAAGGTATTCTATGGATTTTTTATGATTTGGGAATTTTTATAATATTTAGTGTTTTTAGGGAATTTATTAGTATTTTTATTGGTTTTAGGGGTTTAGTGATTTTGCTGATTTTTATAGTTTTTCGGGTTTTTATGTTTTTTGGGTTGACATAGTTTTCATTGAGTTTTTAGGGGTTTTAATGGGGTTAAAAGTTTTTAAGGTTTTTAGGGTTTTTTGGTTTTTTAGATTTTTAGCGGTTTTAAGGGGTTTATGGTTTTTATGGGGTGTTCAAGGGTTTTTATTGTTTTATGGTATTTTTAGGTTTTTGGGGTCTTTAGTGTTTTTTATGGTTTTTAGGGTTTTAAGTGACTATTATGTTTATAATGTTTTCTTAGGGCTTTTATCTCTTTAAATGATTCTTTATATTTCTAGGTCTTTAGATATTTATTTTTGAATTTCATGGTTTTTTTGTATTTTAAGGATTTTGAAATTTTTGAGTGGTTTTAGGGGTTTAAGGGTTTGTTTTGTCTGTTTTTTCCATTTTTATGTTTTTAGGGTTGGTAACGTTTCTAGGTGTTTATAGGGGTTTTAAATTTTTTAGTGGTTTTTAGGGTTTTTTGGATTTTTAGAATTTTTAAAGGTTTCTTGGGGTTTTAGGATTTTTAGGGTTTTAGGGTCTTTTAGGGGTTTTTAGGGTTTTTTACATTTTAAGATTTTTAAGGATTTTAATTTTCTTTTTTCTTTTAATGTTTTATTAGGTTTTATTCATTTTTAAGTATTTTTAGGGATTTATTTGTTTTTATGGGTTTTTAGGTTTTTTTGTTGATATTTAGGTTTTTTGGGTTTTTTATGTTTTTGTAGGTTTTAGAGTCTTTTTGATTTTTTGGTGTTTT